>JAYDZE010188771.1:0-26085 GCA_034509125.1 Monilaria moniliformis | reverse complement strand
CCCCCCCCCCCCCCCCCCCCCCCCCCCCCCCCCCCCCCCCCCCCCGGGGAGGAGGAAAGAAGACCTGAATTCATCCGCCATAAGAGATACAAGAGCAAATTCACAACCGTTGACCTAGAAAAGATAGAAACCATAGGGCCAGTTAAATACCCAGACAAAATGAGATTCAAATTGCTGACTCATAATCTAATGTCCTCAACAATTGATACTGCAAAATATTGGTTTGCGATGCAGTATGCTACACTAAAGCATTTCCAGAACTGGGATGATATAACAAATTTAAAGTGAAATATGAAGCTGGAGGGGAATTCTGGAATTAGAATTGGAAGCAGTGTCAACTGTCAAGATTAAAATCTTAGTAATGCCATGTCAAAAGGTGCTTAGATTGTATGATCACATCATACAGACAGATAGTCTTCTTTTTATTAGATATATCGATTTAATGTCTTCAACACTCTCCCTGACATGATGAAATCAATCAGTTCACAACGCTCTGAATCTATTATTCAGTTGAACAACAACATTCAATTTAACCAGGAGCTTCAAGAAGATGCAGGAGAGTAGAGTTCAACAGCAATCCACCATGATATGCTTTGTTTTATTTTACTTAAGCTAAACAACTGTGCAGGAACATTTTCCGTACAGAACATTTTTTAGATGCGTGGTGTAAAAACAGAATTTTATAGGAACAGGAAGAAAAGAATTCCACTAATCCAGGAAATATATGCAATAAAGAAAAACCCAGGGCAGATAAATTCTGTAAAGGTACCAACCAGGGTAATCTGCCCTTCCTCAGAAGCACTGATTGTCTTGTCCATTTTGTTCTTGAAGTTCCACCTTAGTATTGACATCAATGAGTTCTTACCCAGCAGTTTAAGATCTGGTAAGGACCTAAAAGATACACACTATTATTTCTGCATCCAAAGAAGTGGGAGACAGTAGAATAACTTTTAAGTCTATTTTAGTATGTGGATTATTGTCAGATAATATTGAGTGATATAATTACAAAACCATTAGAATATTATCCTAATCTTTTGTTATCATTTTAACATTAATTTTACTATCTTCAATACTCCCCTTAGAAAGATTAATCCTTCTCAATAAATTTTCATAGAATTGACTAAAATAGCTATCAATGGCAAGAGAATTTCCCAGAGTACCTTATACCAATTCTGCCACCAACAATGGAGCATAATATCTGCACTTTTCTTCCAAAACTCCATTTTGATTTAAAGCTATCTTATATTATATCCTTTTATTATAAAGTACCTCTCAGGATAACCATTTACAAACACAGCACTTGAAGGATTTAATTGCATGCAATCAAATTAAACCATGTAGTTGCTTAAAGTAAAAAACAGAGCCTCAGTTGGTATCATGGTCTAAAAAAGTCAGATATGCAACAGAATAAGAAAGTAACCTTAGCTCAATTTCTCCAGTTTGATAGAATGATAGAATCTCAATGAAAACTGTGCACCTAAGAGGGTATCATGGTCTAAAAGAATCAGATATGCAACAGAATAAGAAAGTAACCTTAGTTCAATTTCTCCAGTTTGATAGAATACTACCAATCCATAACTTTCTGCATCTCTCTTGATGACTGTAGTCCAGGAACATTGTTTTCCGTGTTCTATTTTGTTGAAATAGTTATTATCCCCCTAAAAGATCAAGAATTTCTTATAAGGTGTGAAAGAAAATTCTTACATTAGGAGAGAACCAATTGAAGGACAAGCACCTGAATCAAAGACTCTAAAGTGTAAAAGTAGAAGGCATCCTCACAACAAAGTAGAATATGAGATGCCAGCATCTTGTGCCCCAAATTAGGCTCCACTGCTTTAGCATTTGGTAAACCACTCTGATTCTGCTGAGTGAATTCTGAAGCCTCATTCTGAGCTTCGGCATGCTGGGAGTATGTGATAGAAATGCTTTTGGACCCTTCAGCAAGATGACGCTGGTCTGCACTCAAAATTTAGAAATATAAATATCTGAGTCTGAAACACTGCATAAAATTGTAACCAAGGAGCAAACTTGCCTAATATATACATGCTTATTGCAATAGATTCTTCATTTGGATGTGTTGGCTGTGAACTGATCATATTGCCTGTGGAACAGTCCATCAAGACCATCTGAGCATCTCTGGTCAGGACAAACACAATCTCTGGACCAGATGCATTTTCAGTTTCATTGTCAGATTTCTCAACCGGGTTATGACGAGTTGGACATGTTCTAATAGACAGAGACGTGATAGGAGACTTTGAGTTAGAGATGCAGTCTGTAACATATAAAACTGAAGCTGAACCGGTGTCGAGCACAGCGATCTGTAATAGGTACAGCATAATTTTAAATTGAAATTTACAGATTAGGAAACAATTATTAGTTTAATAATTTTGGTGGAAACAGTTCTCACCTGTCCACATTCAAATCCAGCAACAAGTGTGACTCCAGAAGTAGCAAAGCTTAAGGCACACACAGGAGAACTAAGGGTGGAATATATGGTAGAACAATAATTTCCCTCTTGAGGTAGGCAATGGTGAACTGTAGGTAAGGTACATGATGTTCATCATATCTTTAAAGAAATTCTCTATCAGATAAGCTACTGAAAGAAGCAACAAGACTCATTCAAAGGCAAACTGTAGATAATATAAATGGTCATATTAAAAAATGTAAGCTACCGTAGCTACTGAAGCAAGCATCAGAACTACAATTGTGAATGGTGTCGCTCTCAATCAAGGAAAGGAAATGTCTACAGTTCGTACAAGAAACAGCATATATTTCATAATCAAGAGTGTTGTTTTACTTTGAAGCTAAATGTTTCCATAGATGCTCTTAGGAAACATCTATTTGCATTGAGAGCCATGAAGGTTTTGACATAATGGACAAATCACTGAAACCCAGCTTTTAGGCTAGATAACTCACTTAAATTACAAGCCCATTTTTTTATAACAAATTGTGGTCACTTATTATATCTGAGATCAAAGAAGCTGACCAGCGAACTAATTTGAAGAAGTTGATTCCGTGTATGAATTATATTCAGGAGAAAGCAATTGGATATAACAGAATTAATTGCCTCAAGTAACACAACATTTACCCTGATACACAATAACAACACGAGTTTTAGAATGTTGTGATTACAACACCACCTTTTAACTTTTTGCAATCATTCGAAAAATTTGCCTTACATGTACAGCTAAATAGACATTGCAGATTATACAATGTGAATTTACTGCTGTTTTGAGGAAGTTGAAATTGCAAAAGAAAATAAAAGGGTAGTTTTTTAATGCAGATTTCAAAAGTCATGTTGTAATTGCAATTTAAGGTAAACTGAAGAGATCAGCATCATCACATGCATCTCCATTAGTTTGTGCCAGACTACCACCAAAACTTCCAATGCCATATTATGAATGATACCTTGATGTTTTGTTTCAGTTACGATAGTAACTGTTGCTTGATTAGAGTCTCCTTGTAGTTGATAAAGGAAAATCTGTGCAGAGAAATCAAAATTTTAGCAGCATTATCTCTCCTCTTTTGTGAAGCTACTGACAAACAAAAGTTAAGCTTTCATACCAAACCAGATTCATTGCCAATAGCTAAGGTTAAGTTTGGAGAATACAAATCCAATGCTGATATTGGAGCATTAGCACCAGTTAATTCAATACTCTTTACCTGCAAGCGCATGGAACAGGAATGTGCATCGATGTGTTAAAGGTTCTGCTGTTGAACAGCATGTATAGAGAAGTCACCAAATCCATTAGTACACTTGACAGTTAATACTCTACTTACCTCAAATCCTAAAACAGAAACAAGTGACAGAACAGGCAAACTGGCATCCCAGATTCGCACAGACCCATCATGATATCCTCCTATATAAATTCTCTCAACACTATAGCATTCAGTTGTAGACATTTGATAAGGAACACCACCTCTCAGAGGCCACTTTGCACTCCCACCAGTCAGCATTTTATCTGGGTGCTGCTTTGTAGGGGAAAATGCCTAATAAAACTATTACTGATCATTAAAATGGAAAAAAAAAAAAAATGCACACAATCCAAGGCTGATGATATCCGGTACCTTTGAGAGTGCACCAAGAATATTCCCCTCTGAACCCATCATATAAAGCTTACCCACGGTCATATATGGTTCCACAGTAGGTATGACTGAATTATACTGTGAAGCATGCACAGAATGATTCTTTCCTTTCTCAGACTTTAACATAGACAGTGAAGCATATTCATAAAAATGCAATTGCCCTGGACTGGTCAAAACAAATAACGACGTCCCATTACTGTGGTCTCCCTTATAACTGTTTGATATTACAAGAAGATCTGCAAAAGATCCATGGAGGGTAAGGTCAACACGTTCAACACACTTCAATCTTGCTAACCCAGAAGACCAGTCGAGGTCAAGGATCTGCAGTGCCCAAGCAAACTTTCAGTAAAATGGTATATTCAATACTAGAATGAAGGACAATTTGGCAATTATTTTGAATTCTTTAGAGTACTTTGTGACAATAGTAAGCAGCAAATTTACTAAAAAAGATAGAGATGGTCCAGACACAAATTTGTTTGACAATATCCAACCTGATAGCAGATGTAATTCAACTAAACAGACAATAAAAGACTAGTTTGAATTAAAAATCTCTTATGATTCTTGTCTTGCATTAAGAACTATGAAGCAATCATAAATTCCACATAAGACTTTCATCTCTTAAACCATTCTCAGCTCTGTGTGTCATACATGATTTCCTCTATCACCCAATTAAATATGAACATTAATACACTTCAAACAGAAGTTCATACTGAAGATTTGGACTCAGGGGCACATATTGTGATTGTACCTTGCATAAACATGTCTAGGCACATTACTAAGACATTGAAAGCAACATTATTGGGAAGATCAAGAAATTGAGTGCTGAATTATCCCAAATAATTGGTGAACTGAAGAAAAAGGGCATTCAGTGCAGACTATCACCCGGAGCTTGAGCTGTTTAATCAATACATAATCCATTAAACATCTATTTTACTAAGG
Source organism: Monilaria moniliformis (assembly GCA_034509125.1). Classification (NCBI taxonomy): domain Eukaryota; kingdom Viridiplantae; phylum Streptophyta; class Magnoliopsida; order Caryophyllales; family Aizoaceae; genus Monilaria; species Monilaria moniliformis. The sequence continues at coordinate 21,060 of JAYDZE010188771.1, read as the reverse complement.
ATTCAAGCTTGACAGTAGGCCAAAATTGTCAGAGGTACAGACGAAGACACATACATCAAAAGAATTGGAGACTAAGACCAAGAAATATAGGTGGCTTTCTTTATTAATACAAAAAAAGCATAATGTCAAAGAATGTGAGAAGATCAATTACATTCAGGGGTTCAAGCATACCGTTAATACTTCTTCAGCTCCAATATCTACTCCACCATAGGCAAAGAGTTGACCTCCATAACCATTATGAGCTTTACTGGATGACCAATGGAGAACAATGACAGGAAGCTTTTTATCTCCTGATGACAGTTGTATCTTAACAACATCATCAGGTGACTTCTGAGATTTCTGACCTTTATCATTGTCAGAAGCTGATAGGTTCCATAGTAAAATATCTCCATCCACATAACCAACAGCTAATATGGATCCGTCAGGTGACACCCAACAGAGAGAGCTTATTTCCTTTTCTATTTCTTCATTATCTAAAGAATCATTCAGATGGGTCTGGCTCTCACTGTCTGAAAAATTTACCACTGCACCACCTCTGAGTTGCAGATCTTCATAGCCTTTAACATGGATAGCTCTGTCTTCTGTAACATCCCACAGAATAATCAAACCGTTCTCATAAGCAATCAAAACCCTACAAAATAGCAGACTGGTTAGTGTTGACTGTTATAACTGATAATTCTACTAAAATCTCCAATCTCCATGGCTTAATAGACAGAAATAATGGTGATTTTTATCCTATATACAGGATTGAAACAACTTGCATTCATTTACTTACCAGCACATCCAAACATTCCAAGGAACTACCATGACAAAGAATAAACTAAGTTGCAAACTTAAACTACCCAAAATTATAGCATGAAATGATGGAACTTAGAAAAGACAATATTAAACAGAAAAATTTTGATATCCATTGCCAACCCTAGCCGCCATATCAAGACTTAGCCAGCAAGTCAGTCCAACCGCCACCCAAGTCATTTCCAACATTTTCAAAATTCAGTTTGTATTTTAGGGTTAGCCAGTTGTTTAAGTCATATAGATCTCTTGTCAATAAACTCTATAAAAGGACCTCTAGGGGTTAGAGGGAGGCATCTATGGTAGAGATCATAGTGGACGGTTCATTCCGTATTGGGACGGTTATCCCATAGGCCTCGTGAGAGGAGTGTTTATTGGTTCTTGTCTTCCAATCATAATTCCATTGTTTCATTCCCTTTTGTATTCCACCATTTCTCCTTTCATATCAATTTGATGCCGTGAACGTCGGCCCCGCTAACCACCGCTGATGAGGTCCGCCCCTGCCCCCGCCTCAAACAGACCGTCGCCAACATTGCCGCCTGCATAGCCAATATCGACCAACTCATCGTCGACAAGCCCAGGGAGTACCTCGCACTCACCTCGGCCGGCTCCTGCACCAACCCAACCCGCCCCACGCCCGCACCCACAGGCCCACCACCGTCAGCAGCCACCGGTCCCCTCAGTTCACCCGGTGTCCCATCGCCCCGAGAGGGGCCATCTCGGCCGCCACCCTTGGCGCCACACAACACCCTCGTCGCCACCATCCTTGCCGCGCACCTGCCAGATCACCAACGCCCAACGCCTACATAGGTAGATCCTCTCTCACGCGCCCCCTCCCAACCACAATCGGCCAACCAAGCCCACCCGCATGTTCTCTCCGCCCCTCCACCACTCCCGCTACCATCCAACCCACACGACGCCCGGGCTGTCCTATCCCTACGCAACCCCGCCTCGCGGGCGAGGGTCGACCATGGTACAATAAGAGGCCCATGACAGGGTCGGCACCCCACGGCACCTCACCACCGAACAAGTTGCAATTGTCGGCAGTTTCAACCCTTCTCTCGGGTCAGGGTGCAGCATCTGTTGCTTCTTGTTCTGGGCGTATACTTCTGTTCTTCACTGTCTCCTGTCCGGCAGCATGAATATGAGCCTCCTCTGGTCCAAGCAAAGTGTTTAGGTTTCCATTTCAGCCTTGCGAGCAAGGCTGTTTCGACCCCGGTGGCAATTGATATCCATTGCCAACCCTAGCTGCCGTATCAAGACTTAGCCAGCAAGTCAGTCAGCAAGTCAGTCCAACCACCACCCAAGTCATTTCCAACATGTTCGAAATTCAGTTTGTATTTTAGGGTTACCAGTTGTTTAAGTCATTTAGGTCTCTTATCAATAAACTCTAAGCACCTCCAGAAGTTAGAGAGAGGCATCTTTGGTAGAGATCATAGTTCGACGGTTCATTCAGTATTGGGACTGGTTATCCGTAGGCGTCGTGAGAGGAGTGTTTCTTTGTTCTCATGTTCCAGTCATAATTCCATATTTCCATAGTTTCATTCCCCTTTGTATTCCACCATTACTCCTTTCATATCAAATTTGTTTGCATTAGAAAAAAACATACTAAAGGATTGTCTTAGATTTGTATTTCTACTGTTTGTTCAAGTAGCTTAAGTAGATAACTAGCTCATTTCATTCTAATTCCAGGTATACAAAGCCCAAAAACTCATGCCTGGAACATGTTACTGCAACGAAAAAGGAATTTGGCCATACAGGACATAGAAAATACACTTAAAAAACAGTTTTTGGGAGGCACCTAATAAAATATGAATAACACAAATTACTGCAATCTCGAATCTTAGTATGTTCTTTATCATCTATCAGATACTGAAGAATATGTGGAGCAAGTTGGGGAGATTGGAAGATAATAACTTTCCCTCCTCTAGAGTTACATGTCATCTCACGAACTCATAGGCCAAGGAAAACACCTCTAAATTGCCACATGTGAAGATTCAAAATTGAAATACTTATTAAGCATTTATATTCCTCCAATGCAGGATCAATGAATTAGGGTCAGTTTGTCAACATAGAAAATATCTTTTATGTTTGTGAGTGCTTGTGCTGGTCTCAAGTTAAGGGAGGTCTGCAAGGTAAAATCGTAGCTATCACGGGGAAAGCTAAGACTAAGAGAGTTCGTTGAAGTTACATTAGAGTTGTAACAATTGTTCACGGGGAAAGCTAAGACTAAGAGAGTTCATTGAAGTTACATTAGAGTTGTAACTGCTGTTGCTGTTGTTGTTGTTGTTGTTGATGACGACGACGACGACGACGATGACGACAACAATAACAACAACAACAACAATAACAATCACCTTTAAGAGTCTTAGGTAGTTTTATGAACATGGGGCTTTCAAGAGCCATCTTGAGCCTATAGATAAGCTGGTAATCATATGATTTAAAATTATTGAATGATAATCGAATTTTTAGCAATTGCTTGTGACTTGAATTATCTGTGTAGAGTATTTCGCATGTTTAATAACTTATCAAGATACTTGAGCAAGGTCTTGTGGCGTTTACCATACCAAGATTCTTGGCTGATTATATAGCCAACAATGACTATATAGCCAACAAATAGAGGTCTCTATGCTCGGGAGTGATCAAATTAAATTTTCAAACTAGGGAAGCTGCTGCCTAAACTCATAAATATGGGGTTCTTGGATCTATATATCCAACAGGTCCTTCATCCATATCAATATAGATGTGCTGGTCCATGGTCTGGAATGTATTGTTATACCTCAATGGGCTATTATAGTAAGTAACATCATAGTAAGGCATGTATGTCTCCTCTTGACTGTGTGCGTCCATAAGGAACAGAGAAATTCTACCAAGCATGTTAATTACCTATAGATGAAGCTAATAGCTTGAAGAATGGATCATCAGTGAATTGCACAGGTTTCGTGATTATATTGGTCATCATGGACTTGGAAGTTGAAAGTTGTTCCCTTTATCATCCATCTTCTCATAGCAAATTACGCTTTTCGATTTAGACGGTTCAACAAACACCAGGTCGCCTAGGTGGAATGTGTTATCTGTCTCTACTTCTTTTGTCCATCATAAAAGTTTTACAAGTTTACTGAATAAAGTTTATACAAGTAACCAAACGAAAAAAGTTTCTCTTTTTTCCTCTTCACCTTACTATAGCATCTAGACTAAATGCCTTGTATAAATCAGATATTGGAGGCGCAATGGCTATAAACTTTCTAGAATATACCTTCCAAAGGTTTCCATATCTATTCCATATAGTCATGCAGAGACAACTCTTTTCTTATACGCATATATGCTTGCGTGTCCACGTCCATAGTGTAGAACTATTTGATGAGATTTATTTTCTAATGTTACTTCAAATTCTAATCAGTAATCAGTAAGTAAATTTAAGAACAGCTAAGAGGTGAAATCCTGATTCAATCAATGTTGATCCAAATACAAAATCTAACAGGAAAGGTTCACTGGTTGATTTGAGCTAAGAGACATACAGGTTTCAGCATCCATCATCTAGCCTTTTCTGTAATTTCAGTCCAAATTGTGTTCAATTGCCAATCAGAATGTACAAGCTCAGAAAGCAAGATAAAAAGAAATCTATTTCCCAAGCAATTGGAAACAAGAATTTGCACAAACAGGTGAAAAGCAAACAACTCATTGCCTAAACTCGAAGACTAATAATTTTGGTAGGTTCAAGAGAATGTTGTTGTGGATATAGATTATTGAATTGAATGGAGCGTCAGGGTAGAGAACTGATGATGCAAAACAGAAAGAGAATTTCATCTTTCATCAACACTTTGTACCTTAAGCGAAGGTCAAACCCAATGACATATAAACTTGTGGAAAGGATGTCTCACAGTGTGTAGTAGCCCACTATCATACTTGAAGCATAATATCTTTAATCGACACTTTTTGTGCTTATCCCTTATGCAAAGTTATAACACCAGGACATACAAAATTGTGCTAGAGATGCCTCACACAATTTTAATGATGATCTTAAAGCATATTATTGTTGCAGCTGTAATAAATTGCAAACCCCAGGAGAAAGTGCACAGAACTGAGGTGATTAATTTCCAAGAAATTAAGAAGGGAATCATAATAGGTTACCTATTCCCGGACAAACAAGGTTGCGAGAGCACGCCAACAATGGACTGATGATCAGGCAATGAAATCCCAGATCCTTCTACAAAAATTAATGGCATTGGGAAGTTACTTTAATGATGCACTTTAACCCATTACGAAAATAAAACTGTAAATCAGAAAAACAAAAACAAGACTGACTTCAAATGGATCAGATTTAGCGCAATAGGCCAAGGGCATGCATAAAATATATACACATATATATATATATATAGGGTATGTATTTGGTAAAAACATACCTAGTGTAGGAATCTAGGAACATAGGTCTTCGTATATATTATAATGTTTTTTATGATAATTTTATATATATATATACAACACATTATTTTTAGAATAATGCTTTTTATATAATACAGTGATGTTTTTTGTCATAACAATCGTAGACTACACAAAGATCAAAGGTCCATATTTGTTTATAGTTCCTATACAGGGAAAAGATTTTATATTATTCACTTCCTATATATATACGGGCGGCGGCTAAAATAAAATCACTTTTAAAATATAAACTACGAACCCTGAATTCGCTATGGATATGTATGAATTCGCCGGTAAATTGTATGAATTCAAAATTCAAAATATTTGTCATCTATGGTTTTCGAACCCACATCCATGAGTTCATTCGACAAGGTGATGAATTCACCATATATCTTCATGATTTAAGGGCTCATTCAACAAGGTAATGAATTCACCATAGATCTTCATGATCTAAGAGCTGGAAATTGTTCCTAGTTTACAGTGTAAGAGTGGTTTGTAGAATAACCACTCCCCTTATATCATGAAGATGTACGGCTATATATATATATATGTGTATGTGTGTGTGTGTGTGTAATTCTTCCCTTCAAGCTTTCGAAACTTTGTTTTTTTGTTTTCACACACTCAATTAACTTTGAAGATGCACACTTTCCATGTCCAGCAAAAACAATAATTGACCAAAAATGAACTATGCAATTATTGCAAATTTATTAGGTCACTAAATCTTCACAAGTTAAATCCTCAGCCTTCTTGCATTAGCACCACTAACAAATCAAACTCATAAGCATTACTTCAGAAAGTCATTCTCGAGATCCACTTACCAGCAACAAGATTTGGAGGAATGTGGTATGGTAATGGAACAATGTTTTTTTCTTCAGCATCATACTTTAGCACTGACAGGAAGCCATACTCATCTCCAAGATATCTGGAAGTTCAATAATAGCAAGGAATATTCAAGCCATGTCTAAGGCACTATTTTCAGTGAAAACAAAAACAGTGCTACAATAAAATAATATAGAACTCGAAATTACATGTAATTGGTTCCGGAGATAACAGATAATGCTGTTATAGTGGATTCCCATTTTATCTTAGAAGATATACACCTCATCCCAAGATCCCAGACCTGTGAAAGTTGCATACAGACAAAAGTTAAAGGAACAAAGTGGGTGGTTGATGAGAAAACAATAAATCTAAAGAGTATCAGGCATAAGATAGCTGATTTTGGAACTTGAATAGCCCAATGGTAACTATAAAAGAATGTGAAGATTGCCAGGCAAGACAGAAGAATTTTACCACAAGATAAGCTAGAGTGCATGCACACAATAAGTTAGAGAGTGCACATACCTGGATTTCATTTTCATTGGAGACACTCACTAGAAAACCTTGGTTTTGCAGGAACTGAAAAGAGCAAGCGTAAACCAAAAGGTATGTAATAAGAACTTCAACCATTTATGAATGGGTAACTGATGTAAATGCAGTCAATGTCAGCATCACTATCATGTGAATATAGGAAATTGATAGGGAAGCATTTGATAGAGCAGTATTACAGGTTGAACAGTCATAATATAATGAAACATTCAGAGAATCAGAGGAGAGGCCTAGGCCTCCAAAGGATTTAAAAATTTTCATTAAAAAGAACTAGCAAAGAAGTAAAAGAAGAGAGATGAACTAAGTCCATGGATGGATGGAGGAGGAGATGGATGGAAGAAAATTGCTCTTATGACTATAGTAACAAACCTCTAGGTACTTAAAGGGTAAAGCTGTAGGAGAGATAAGAAGAGCTTCAATGTTGTCACCACCAACCACTTTAATCCTGCCATCCCTGCAGCCCATCCAAACAAATGATTACTAATAGTATGGCATAGAATACCATTTTAAGGGCTAGAGCATCCACTATGATCAGATGTTCTATCACTCAACCAGGCAAACAGCTATCCCGCTCCATATCACTTAAAATGAAAAGGAGCAAGCAATGAAATCTATGATAGTTAATTCATAGCCAGCAACAGTGGATACAAGCTTAAGATGATGAATTACTGCATTGGGAATAGCAAAATAATGCTAAATTGGAAGGAATGAGGTAACAGTAAAAGAATGTAGCTTATAAACTACTGATGTTACAACTGAACTTACAAGATTGGTAAATTATCGAAAGTAAAGAGCACTGTAAAACACTATAAACCAGTTTGTATGCCTCAGAAATGAATAATAGCTACTCGCAAAACAAAAAACTAAATGCGCCGAATATCTACTTGGACATAGAACGTACAGAGTCCCTACTGCCAAGAGGCCTTGAATGGGATCAAAAGCAAGAGTTGATGCAGTTGATGGGATGCCATAGTGAACAGCAACAAACGGTGCCAATTCGGAAGACGCCATGCTTTGCTGAGTAACATCCGGCTATACAATAATATAAGAAGAGAACCATAATTATCAGTAAATTCTACACAGATTGCCAATAGGTGGTCTGCAGACTTGCTCTTCAGGAAAACGACGGTTACATAGATAGGTATTCTATATCCTGCGCCAAATTAAATAATTTCTTGGACAAGCACAGCTCCAAACTTATCAGTATCAAAAACAAAAACAGAAGAGAAAAAAAAAACAAAAGACTCCAAATCCCATGTTGACAGAATATGGCTTTTAAACTTAATTGCAATCAAAATCAAAATCAACAAAAGTCAGACAATTTAAGCATAATATAAGAACTCCCACCGTAATTATAAAATTCCAAATTCCGATGCGTAAAACCCAAACATATTAAACGAGCGCAAATCTTCAAAAATGAAAACGAGCTTTGATTCGAAAAACAAGATGAAAGGAACCGAAAAGTTAAAATTGAAGAAAATGTAGAATAAATTATTGAGCTCACCTGGGAAGAAGCTGATGGTTGAGGTTGAGTGGGTTTTTGGAATAATTTAGCGAACATATTTATATGAATGAAATCGGTGAACAATACTTTTGACTTTTAAAAATGGATGAATTAATTTGATTCAATCGTTTTCTTGGGTAATTTTGTTCACTTTGATTGCGAGAACTAATGTTCAACGGTAGCAAGTCGTAGACGATGGCCGATGGTAAGGTATATTCGAAGATGGACGTTGTGTTCATGACTGATTTATTGTCTATACTGACTATACATAGGCTACTATACTCTTTTATCAAATTATTGAATTACATCGTTTATACAAAAAGTTTCGCCGTTATTTTATTTTGGTATAAAAAAATTTGAATTGATATAAAATTTCATTCAATCTCATTTTGATACATTTCGTCACTAAACATTCGACAGGGTCAATTTTTGCCTATGTGACATCCAAGTCATCGATTTAAATGACAAAGAATAGTTAACATAATCTCATCACCTAATATCTGATTCAGAAGATTAGGGTTGGGGATTTATCTCCAAATTGAAACGATTTTAGGTCATCTTCCTCCGGCCATTTAAGCCGATGATTCGGATGCCAAGTAAGTAAAAATATATGTCGTCAAATGCCTGGTGACAGAATATATCAGAATGAAATAAAATGAAATATTTTATATTAATTATGTCAATTTGAAATTTTTGTATCAACATAACATAACTTTAAAACTTTTTGATGAATAGTGTATTACCCCAACTATTGAGGTTGTTTGACTTCATCAATTAGATCATATTTACTCTGATAATAGATTATTTAGTTGGACAGACTCAGTCTTAGAAACATTTACTTTTAAACTCACGTAATCTTGAGCAAGCAATCACTTCTGATAAATACAAGAAAGTGAAGCTGCGAAACACAATAGCAACTAAAGGTGACGTCTGTCATTTATTAATTGATCTATTATAGTTTTCGTTAGTTTTGTTATTATGTTAGAATATTATGTATTTTATTTTATTTTTCTTAAGCTATAAATTAATTGTATTTCTTAAAAAAAGTTTCAAATAAATCTTTAATTTAGCTTCGTATCTCTTACTCGTGCCACGATTTACAAATATGACCATAATTGATTGTTTTGTTGGTTTTACTTTGGAATTATTGTATAGATGTTTGTGGAATTGTCAAATTTAGACAATAATTATAGTTATAGATAAATCAGCTATGTGTGTCATACACAATGAGCAATCCCAAAACTTTGTTCATTTTTTGATGGTTATAATTGCTCTGTCGACATAATAATGTTTTATCCATATTCATATAGCTTACGGTTACAAAAATCAATATTATCAAATTCCAAAACATGGCACACGTGCAGTTGCATGAGAAGTTACTATGACCAAATCATATTTGTATTTATTTATATCTTAACTTCGAGGCCAAGTATAATTTCATTAACTATTCTTGCCTTGACCGACTTATCGTCTTCTTATAAAGTTCCTAACAATCTATATCGTATTTGCAGTTATATCAATCTTATGAAATAGTTCTAAAATATTTTAAAGTTGAAAGCTTCAAAAAAATATTTATTCAATAAATACTACGTCAATTAGAACAATACAAAATTTAACAATTAAATGCGAATATTTTTTCTATAAATTAATCAGTATATAAAACATTTGCATCTATATAATCTAAAATCTAAAATAATATAATATATTTCTATGGGCGGCGTACTAATATTTATTATTGGATGACCATATTATTGTGTAGGCGACAACATCTACCTATACGGACAATTTAACAGTTTCTCTGTAGTTTTGGGAACAACTAAAAGAGACAATGAAACTTCCCTACTAATCCAACAAATATAGATGCTGGGAGTGGTTCCAATAACTAGTATATATTTTATAAAATAAGAACCATTTTCCATTTTTTAAAAGTGAAAATCTATGATGTATTTGTTTAATAAATTCGTGGTATAGGATTCGAATTTCATAGGTGGCGAAAATTCCATTTTTTTATAGTTCGACAATTTTCATGGCAAATTCATATACTCCTTTTTTCTGCTATTTTTTTGCCACAATTTCATTTTTGGTCAATCCATAATTTATTTGTCACATTAATTTAAGTAACCTTTTAACCTTTAAATTCAACTAAAAGTAGGTCTCTTATTCCGCTCACAACATATTCTACCAATTAACACCACAAAAATATGGCGTTTAGCGAAAAGTGTTCAATAAAACAGAATTACCGAGCACTTTCAGTGCTCAGTACCCAATTCGTCGCTATTTTACCGAGCACTTACCAAGCACAGTGTCCAGAAATTGCCTAGCACTCGGTGAGTAGTTCATTTTTTAATATATATATATATATATATTACTGAGCATAGAGGTGCTCGGTAAATGTTATATAAAATTTATAAAAAATAAAGGGTTTATATGAAATTTGTATCTATTAACGAAATAAATATTGTAACTCTTGACTTCGTTCCGTGGTCCCTGAGGCAGGTAGTATGAATGGCTACCACGAGGTAAGTTATTCCAACCCTTTGAATGAAACACTTGATTAATAAGTGTCATGCATTTTGGTAAAAAAAATGTACAAAGAAAATAGAGGAAGATTTAGAAAACATATAAATTCTGTAAATCATGATGCATAGTGATCTTCCAATTGTTGCTCTAATAGTGACATTGTTATTCTCATGGTTGCACTCACGCAGTTGCTCCATGAACATACTTGTTTCATACACAGATGAATGAGCAAATGAAATATAGTTATATACGATATTATGGGAAACAAATGGTAATCAAACTTAATGCTCGATTCCTCCACTTCTTGACAATTAAGTAAAATGAAGGTTTGCGTCACTTTGTCATCTTTCTTTGTCAGGAATCATTCCCTTCCTTCCCCACACAACAGGTTGGATATGTGAATATTGGAAGCATATATTTCGGGTGAAAAGATCATTGTCATCGTCATTGCGAGGAACATTTCTACTTGTACAACAAACATGTGACTTGAAGTAATGACTACAGAAATGTGATGATTACTCAGTCAAGTAAGTAATATTGATGCTTCCACAACAACCTTGTTCCTTACATTTAACTTCAAGTGTTGCACGTACCTGCAATATATACTCGATTGAATTACAAAAGAATGAAATAATCAAGAACATGTGAAATTAAATAGAAAATATATGAAAAATCACGTACCGTTCAAACGAATACACCCATCGCAAATTCACCAGTCCAGTGATTAGAGCTTTATATGCTAAGTGGGCTGAAATATCACTTTAAGCTTGCACAAGGTAACTGCAACCGACTCATTGTATTTTGTCATATCAACTTTCTTGATCATTGCAGTAGTCATATCTCTGAAAAAATTGCCTAACTCGGTCAGAACTTTTCAAACATCACGTGTAAGTAACTTACAGAGACAAATTTGTAACAATCGCATGAGCACGTGGCAGTCGTGGATTTTCATGTCCAACAACTTATACTTCATCATATTTATGCATAGATATATTGAAAATATAACCGTCTAAAAATTTCAAATTGTTGAGCCACGTGAGAAACAATTCCAAACTTTCTTTGTTGAGCATGAAACTAACCTTAGGATATCTCCCACCACGGGGCCAAAGCTCGGGCCGTATGTCAAGCTCCTTCAAATCTTGTCTTGCATTTGCCTTATCCTTCGTCTTGCCTTCAACGTTTATTATGGTATTGAAAATATTATCGGAGACATTCTTCTATATGCATATGACATTGAGATTGTGGCGTATCAAATTTATCTCCCAGTACGGAAGATCCTAAATTATGCTCCATTTATTCCATCAAAAAATCTGGTTTAGATACAAGTTGCCCGTTTCGGCACCTTCATCAAACACCCTCATGAAACTCAATTCATCCAGCTAATAAAGTATTTGTTCTCTGTTGAAATTGGTAGGAGGTCCAAACTTTTCGACTCTATTCTTTTTGAAGTTTTTCTTCTATCTGCGCAACCAGTTATTTCTATCCAAAAATCTCTTGTTGCAATCAAACCAACTGGTTTTCTGTTTGTGATCCAAAGAGAAAGCTTGTGAGTCATCCATACAATATGGACATACATGGTGCCCAGATATGCTCCAGCCCGACAGCATCGAATATGCGGGGAGCCACTGATAGTCCACATTGATACCGTGTGTAGTTGAAAGTTTTGTTTTCTTGAGATATCATACGTTGGAATTCCTTCCGCTCACAAATAGTTGAGCTCTGCAATCAGGGGCTGCGGAAACACGTTAATGTTCTGTTTTGGATTCTTCGCACCGGACACAAACACAGTGAGAAACATGTAGGGATTTTTCAAGCAAATCCATGGCGGCGAATTGTGCGGAGTTAAAATCAATGGCGATAATGAGTATTGCATACCCGTCTAACCGAATGGTTGAAATTCATCTATGCTAAGTAGGGATGCCAATCGAGCCAATCTGCTTGGGTTCGAGCTAACCCTATTGGGTTGCCAAGCTATTCGGTTACAAGTCATTCGGGTTGTGATTTTTTCAGGTTATATATTCTCAACCATAACCATAACTTATCGGGTTTCGAGCTAACACATTGGGCTAAAAAAAATTATGATTTTTTAATTAATATATTAATCTTGATAATTATATATTTCTAATAAATAAATACATCCATAAATGAATGTCATTTCAACTCTAAACTAATATGTAACTATCAGATAAGTAAAAACATACATTTTTCATAAATGATTATCGTTTTTAAAATTTTGAATCTACACATTTTATATTAATTGTTATAGTAAAATATAAAAAAATAAGATGATGAATATAACTTTCGAATATTGAATCAAAATGCAATTTTACATACATTTGAAATGAAAGATTCTTATTATAATAACTTTCAAAAGTTTGAAAAAATTAAAGTAATGAAGTTTGAAAATTGAATAATGAGAACTCGCTAATTTTGGGGTTGATCCTGCAGGGCTCGGGCTATCTTTGGGTCAATCCTATCGAGTTGCAGGCTATTCGGTTTAGGGTCATTCGGGTTATAAATTTTCAACCCTAACCCTGTCGGTTGTTGGGTTAATTAAGGTCACCCATGAGTTTCGGGCTAAATTGAAATCCTAGTGCTAAGTGTCAACCTGACATTTCTCAACTCAGAAACAAATAATGGATGTGTCTTGTCGAAGATTTTTCAAGCTTGGAGTGTCATTTCTCGGTTTCGGTTTTGACTGGTAATTTGCAAATCTGGTTCAAATCAGCAGTTTTTTTACCAATTTTGGTCAGTTCTGATTCTGGTTCGGTGGTTTTCCTATTTCAATTTCTTAAATATATTTCTATAATATGAAGATAAACAATTGAACATAATATTGAATTGATGGTATAAAAATGGAATACGAAAATTAAATATAAAAACATAAGAATAAGTAATATGATATAAAACTATTGCGACTTGTTATAGGGGGTTTCCGATATGTAAGTGATGGAACGTATTGTTCAAGACACTGTGCATGGAAATGATAAGGATCATGACCGACTGTTTGTCCCACGCATCGTACACCATCTGTTGGTATGAAATTGGTGGAGAATCGAAATGCATCAATTCGGTCTGTCTTGAACTTGACGAGACTCCTGCCTTGTAGTGAAATTTCTAATTATAGTAATTTCGGATAAACCTCTTCCTCATGAGGTGCTCCTTGATCGTGCCCGTAAAAAGAAATCTATTATTATCATAATGTACACGTGAACATCTAATTTTTGAACCATCCATTTAAGAGGGATGTTGCACCGCAAAATTTATAAACGTATCTAACCCAAATAAAATCCTGATCATATTCTCATGTGAAATTTTTTCTCAAATTCATGCACCTCCCTCTCTTGAAATTATATTCATTTTACTACCTTATCATATGAAAAAAAAAATCAAAATAAATATAATAACATTATAAAGAAAATGCGTAATTCTAGTCACTACATTATCCAAATTTGTATTTAGCAAAATACGTAAGCTATTGTATATACAAAAATAATGTAAATTCTTTAATAATAGAATTACATATTGTATTTACAAAAACAACGTATTAATAATAGAATCACATAAAAACGTACTAACCTTTTATTTGTGTATGTGTGCGTAACCTTTTGTAGCTTCCTGAGTAGTGATTTTGGGCAATGAATTTAAGATTGGAATAGATGAAGGAACAAAGAAAATAGAGTTTTACCATTACATGGTTGGTAGCAGCGGTGGAAATCGGAGCGATAGAGACGGGATGAAGATGATGCGGGGTAGTAAACGGAGGCGCAGACGCAGAAACGGAGAAAATATGGGAGAAAATGGATAAAAAAAACAGGTTGTGTTTCAATTAAAGCTATCAGTTACCGAGCATTAAGTGCTCATTAATTGTCAGCTGAATTTTTACCGAGCACTTTATGCTCGCGAACTGTCGTCCGAAGACTTACCGAGCAGTTAATGCTCGGTAAATATAATATACTCAATTTTAAAAATATATATATATAATTTACTGACCACATTGGTGCTTGGTAATATTAATTTAAACTTTTTTTATAAAAATTATATGTTACCAAGCATAGTTGTGCTTGGTAAATTTAATTTAATATTTGTTTAAGAAAATAAATATGTTACCAAGCACACGGTGCTCGGTCACCACTCATAAAAAAAATTCATATTTTTTTTGCGCAAAAGTGACCGAGCACATGACACGCTGCTCGGTAAGTGCTCGCTAGATATGACAATTATCGAGTTTGATGGGGTTCAGGCATGTACCAAGCATGTCCATGCTCGGTAATGTCTCCCTCCTCTGACTCTTTTATCCGTGCTCACTATTATATGGACATTTGCTTGATAGTTGCTCGATAGTTAGTGAGTAGAGTCGGTATTTGTTAAAGCCCTTTTTTTGTAGTGTAAGTCAACTAAATTACCAAAATTCGTGTAAGTCAATGTGGCAAGAAAGTTGTGGACGAAAGAAATATTTTATGGTAACTTCGTAAGTAGTGATTCATCACAATATATTTTATACTATAGATCTTATTTCTATAATAACAAGCTCTCAAAAGTGCTGATCTCAATCAAAGAAGAGAGAGAGAGGGAATTGCCCTATGAATCTACTGAAGAGTCAAGACAAGAAACGGACACATGGTGTAAGTGCATCTCTGCATCAAACCGGTGGCGGCATTTCTTGTCTGCGCGCATCCTCCGCATCACCTCGCATGCAGTTTTCCTTAAGAGCTAAGCCTCATGATCACAATCATCTATCTATATATATATAACATCTCAAGATCAATATGATCAACCCCATCTCAAATTTATCCCAAGAAAAACAGGAAGGAAAATGGTAGAAACAAACCGCAGTCTTGATCAGACATTCGGAGCATTTTTCGATCACTGGATTATCCAACAGGGACACTATCTCCATCTCCTCCTCCATGCAATGGAAGGGCGCTCGAGCAGCGGAGCCGACAGCGAAGACAACGAGCAACGGTATAACGACCTTATCAATCAAGTTACAACTCACTATGCCCAATACTTCGAGGCCAAGGCCAAAGTTGTGGAAGAAGATGTGTTTCTAGTGCTCACGCCAACATGGCTTAGCTTGTTTGAGAGAGCCTATCTCTGGATCGGCGGATTCAGGCCTCGAATGGCGTTCTGCCTTGTCACCAGCAACGTATCGGACTTGAGTGGCGACCAGTGTGAGAGAATAAACAGACTGATGAGCGAGATCAAAGAGGACGAACATGGAATCATGGATGAGCTTAATAAAATTCAAGAGGAAATGGTATGTACGTAATTCCATTCTGTTAGCCGAGACGTTTACTTTGGACCCATTTCTTTTTAAGGTCTGTTAAGGAGACGATGGACCCATTTCTTTTTAGATGATCTAGCAAGCTAAACAATTTTTCGAATTCATGAAAATATGGGATGGATTAGATTAGTAGTGCAATGATTGAGAAATTTTTATAATTAGTATAAAATTGCAGGTGTCTCCAACAATGGTGGAACTGGCGAGGCACGTAGGAAGGCTGCAGAATGGGGAGAAGAATGAATTGGAGTCGGCCATTGATAGGTTCAAAGTGTCGATGCAGAGACTGGTAGAGTGTGCAGATTTACTGAGAAGGAAAACTGCAGTGATGCTGCTCGAGATACTCAAGCCTACTCAAGCTGTGAGGTTCCTTGCCGCGGTGGCAGACCTGCAGCTCAGCCTCCGCAGGTGGGGGATGCACACTGACGTGTACAAGGCGTAGCTAGCTATCAGCCTATCAAAAAAGTTAAATTTTGTTTCTACTACATTATGGGGGTGTGTGTGCATCAACTTGACGAATAAAGAATGTTCCAGTGAATTTCTAGTGGTGCTCGTTAATCCTAGAGAGACAAGTAAATGTCCCAAATCAATTTGGAATCAATTGGGGATTTGAGCGGCAACTTTTTTTTATATTATATTTTAAGTATTCGAAATCGTCTTATTATATTTATAAAAGTACATGTTATATGCAATTTGCATAAAAGATTAGATAAGAGTTTTAAGTAATATTTTCTTCGATCATAAAATATTTATTCATATTGTCATTTTAATATGTCACTACCACTATAATATTCTAATAGTACATAATTTCTGAAGTATTATGAAATTTATAAATGTTATTCAATAATATTGTGACATTTTATAGGTGGGTAGCTATTACGTATTTTACAAAAATAAAAGCATGTGATAAAGTTTAGTGTCATTTAATTAAGAATGTTGCCAATTTTGTCACGTGTAAAAGTTTACTTATTTTATGACATGTGAAAATGTAACTATTTTTTATGTCTATATATTTAGCTCTTTGAAAAGATTATTAGTTTTATTAATAATAAAATTATATAATAAAAATTGTAGTATGTGTGTGTGAGAGAGAGAAAGATAGGGAGAGAGTGAGAAAGAGAGAGCAAAAATATATTGTGATATCTATTAATTTTAGTTAGATGAACAGATGTCACAAAATTTGTTATATATCTAAATAGGGTTATTTACCTATAAATTATGAAACTTTTAACAAATTCTAGTTTCACATATCAATTTAAAAATTTGTGTGGTAATTACTGAATTTTCATATGATTTTGTTAATGAGATAGAATTATGACGAAATCAGAAAATGACATGTCACCAACGTGACAGACTTGTGGTTGTGTACATACACGTGGCATTAATTGTATGAATAATAGCCTATAAATTATTGAACTTTGGCCAAATTCTGATTTTGCACACCAACTTAAAAATTTGTCTAACTTTACACGTCAACTTAAAAATTTGTCTGATTTTGCACAAGCGTGACATTAGATGCATGAATAATGACATGTTCACGGTTTTAGATTTAGATTTTAGGGTTCATAATTTAGGATAGATTAAAAATTGAAACCGAGAAGGATACTCTTCTCCAGCCACCATCTGTCCTATTTAGATTTAAATGCAGCATCAAAGTTTTCTATTAGTTTTTCGGTCTTTAGTTTAATTGAATTTGACTTATCACCTTCACCATTCTAAATTGAGCCAATGAATAAGGGTTCGAATTCTACATAATGAGATTTTGTGAGATTGTATTATTTGGTTAGAGGTTTGAGTAGAGAATGTTGTATGAAATTATGAACCGTGTTCAAATTGATTTCAGTATGTTTAGTTTCAATCGAAAATAATAATTTTTGGTAAGTTAAAACGATGTCATTGTACTCATCGGCTGATTTGACCATCTCGAATTTTTAGGCGGCCATGTCATCATCAAATTGGGTGATAATGCAACTTCTTAGCAAAATCAGATAAAATTGAAAGTTCGGTATTTGTCAAATAAATTTGTAAAGTTTGTGTGGAAAATCAGAATTTGGTCAAAGTTCAATAATTTGCAGGCTATCATTCTTAAACGACGTCGTTTTATTTATTGGCCGATTTGGTCACCTTAGATTTTCAAGTGGCAAGGTCAACATTAAATTTAGCAGGATCCAACTCGTTAGCAAATCAGACAAAATTGAAAGTTCAATAATTATTTGGCAAATTTTTTAGTTGGTGTATATAACTAGAATTTGGTTAATGTTCAATAATTTACAGCCTAATAATCCTTTTAAATATAACAAAATTTACTAACACTTTTACATATAACAATATTATATAAATACATGTGTGAGCGAGCGATAGCTAAACTTTGTTATACC
The DNA here is from genome assembly GCA_034509125.1 of Monilaria moniliformis. Taxonomy (NCBI): domain Eukaryota; kingdom Viridiplantae; phylum Streptophyta; class Magnoliopsida; order Caryophyllales; family Aizoaceae; genus Monilaria; species Monilaria moniliformis. The sequence goes on along the minus strand of JAYDZE010188771.1, from coordinate 2,798 downwards.
TAAAGATGTAACGCGTTTCATAATGCATCTGTTGATGTAACTAGAATTGTATCACTACGATATAATTTTATTATACTGCGTCCACAAAGAATTTACCATTCCATTTTTAATAATTATGTTTCACACAACCCACTTAATTATAATGCTCAATATTACCCCTTCTTTAAACAATATTAAAATTAATGGACCCACCAAAATAATAATTATCATAGTATAAGTGAGACCTTATTTCATCCACAACATAATCAAATTCGTCATTTTAACTTGATAATAAAAGTGGTACCTTATTCCACCTACAACCAAATCAATTTATTGAAACTCATGTCGTAACCCAAATAAATAAATAGCTACTACGTGAAAGGAGGGGTATATAATATGTAAAAATGGATTTGAAATAAAAAAACATTGTGATTATTTAATTTTTTGAAACAAATTATATACGAGGACAACTAATAAAATAGTCATTTTCTCATATAGTGAAAATAAAAATTAGCCACTAATATATATAGTCATTGTTAGCCTGTTTAGCTATTAAGTTGGCCAATTTTATTTACAATTCAAGATTTAAGTTGAACTAACTCTTAAGTTTATCCCTTTTACGTCATAAATTGAAGCCTAGACTTGATTTTACATTATTAATTATCCTATTTCCTTTTTATAAAAATATAAAAAATTATCCTATCTCCCTATAATTTACCATTTAATTTCATGGAACTCTTAAATTACATCAAAGGCGAAAATTTCATTTAATTTTTTTGTACAATTAATTAATTTCACTGTGAATGCAATGACTTTATACATTTGGTGCAGTATTCTCAATTCTCATAATAAAATATAATTTTTAAAAATCTATATGTGGTCAGATTTTCTTTTACATTTTTTAAGTTGATACAACACTACTTTTAATGTACTAAAAATATAATGAATAAAACGAGAACTATGAATATAATTATCTCTTTACTAATTAACCCAAGATCCACATTTTTGGTAGATAGTGGACTTTAAATTCCAAAAGTCGGGACGGGACAATTTCATTATCTTGGTTAAGAATTATGATTCCAAAAAATGCAACACCGTGTGATATTAGGATTGTTTTGATTTAAGTGAATTTTCTATATTTTTATGAAAATGAACACTTCGCACATATAATTTATTAAAGTGGGCACTTTATTCAATTAATGTTAAGTATTTAAGTTTTTCTCATTTGACTTAAAAGGAAGAATAATATCACTACTAATGAACCCCCTTTACTCAATAATTAAAAAATCAAATAATCGATATCATCTTCTAATATATTTTTATATAATTAAAAAAGAGATATAAATTAAATCTATTAACTAAACAAACTCAAAAAAAAATTGGTGAGCTTCAAAATTTATTTTGATTGACAGAATTTGTGTTCTATCCAAGTTAAATTTATTAATTAAACAAACTTGACAAACACGCGAACTTCAAAATTTATTTCGATTGCCTCCATTTCATAAGTGGTCTAGACCGCAAAAATATACTTATATATGTACACATATTGAAATATGGATGGTGTTGAAGGAATTCGTTACAAGTTTTTGAAATCCTGATATGCCACTAATGTGCTTAGTAGCATTACCAAATATACTAATGACTTGACCTGACAACAGCTGCATGCTTGACGAAAAAAGATCTAACTACAGGGAGATGAGTGGGAAGAAATGAGCTTCAGAAACTCAGTAGGTATTCACATTTAAACAATATTTTTAAAACTAATTGATCGATTCATGTTAATTATAAAATTTGAACTAATTTTTCCTTGATATTCACTTGTTTAACACATAATCTTATCTACAACTTATACCAATAATCATACTTTTATTAGCAAATCTCAAATATTCAAAACTTATAATATAATTTAACATAGATATATTATCAAGTATAAGCTTTATATCAGATAATTAATATAGTATTACCTTGTCAACTCACCTCATTCTTCCAATATTATTTCATAACTTTAACATAAGCATAACAGGATATGATATGATATTAGATTAAATTATCATATCAAACCAGAGCCCGATAAAGTGTCAATTAACACGTCAACACACTCGACTGAATTCACATTCTGTATTCATTTGGAAAATTTTAAAGACCTAACCCAATAATTTTAAATACATTAAAGAGTCTAGTTTCTAATGCAAAAAGACTCAAAATATCATCTTTCCTACATACTAGACAGTTCCTGACAACGAGCTCTAAACAATTTATATAAATCATAAATGTACTCATCAAATCTTCAAAAGAATTAGAGAATACTTAGACACCATACAATTAACTTAAAAAATATTTAATCAAGTTCCCCTCTGAGTTAGACGCTCTGAATAATTCGTAGAAAACAGGGTAGATTATGGAAGTTTACCCAAGATATGACAGTTTTCGGCAAAATTATTCTAACAATTGTTAAATATAACAAACGAACTTCTAAAATCACCAGAAAATTTAGAGGGCTTACAAACTCATCAAGATAACTTTAAATATTGTTAAAATATGATTTTCATCATTCCATACATGCCGAAATCATCAATCAAAATCTCTTCCTTTCTTAGAATTTTCGACCAACACATGTATCCAACCAAGGTTAAACTTTATTTCACAAATCAAGGTTAATTTCTCTCCCAGGGGCTAATTATAGCTAAATCATATAAATAACACAAAACTCACTAGATTCAAGGAAGACGAACTCTCAGGCCTTTTTGGTTCCTTTCACTAGATTGAAAATTCCTTCATTTTCACCCTTAAATTCATGTCTAGAAGGTGAAATAGACAAG
>JAYDZE010188660.1:0-21330 GCA_034509125.1 Monilaria moniliformis | reverse complement strand
TTGAGGATCTTCAGGGGCAGATTCACGGGTTGGAGAAGAGGAATAAGGAATATTACGAGCAACTTGTGAAACAAGAAAAGAAGAGCATCTCTAAAAGGATGAAGAGTAAAGGTGGAGAAGATGTGGATTTGGAAGAGTGCTTCCGAGTAGGAGGTGGTGGTGTTGGAGCTATAAGACTGCGTAAATGCTTTAGCTTCAACGTCAAGAACTTAGGCAATCAGCAATCAAAAGGAGATCAGAATGAAGTTGGTGATCTAGATGGCAGAAAGGGTTCTAAGTTGTGGGATAAGGTCAAGAAGTTCGATTTGTTCCAGTGAGGTTCTCACTTTGATGCTCCTACTACCACCTGAGGCATGAAAAGGGCAACAATCCTATCCAGACAATAGTATAGCACTTGCTAATTAATGTCATACATACATATACATATACATACATACATATATATATATATATATGTGTGTGTGTGTGTGTGTGTGTGTGTGTCTGTGTGTGTAGTATTAGAATTTCTGCTCTGATATGATATTAGTACATATATGCAAGAAATGAAGTGACTTCTTTATTGATCTCCATGGTTTAGAACTTCTAGAGTTATATACAATGCAAGATAGAGTAGGAACCTATGCATGCTAGTTCAAGTACAACACTATCTGTAAGAAGCTTCATCCCAAATTTGCAGGAGATAGTTTCTCTTGAAGCTTTGCTATTCTTGCCTGAAATGAGAATAATCCCAGAATGCTCAAATGAAGGTAGTATGTATCACAATCTGACCAAAACCGACAGTACCTTGAATGACTTGGAACGACGAATGGATGGGTCTAAATCTAAAGCAATTGAATAGGACTCCTCAGCTTTGTCAAATTGATCCATAGCCATATAAACATCACCTTCACAAAGATAAGCCTGTAAATATAGCCTTGGTGAATCTTTTCATGAACAGTCAGATTTCGAACATGTGAGAATAACATGGCTTGTAGAAGATTGGATTAACACTTATAGAAATGTAATGAGGTTGACGAATTTCTTTTGTTCTATATGCTGCCAAGAGCTGTGAAACAGCCTCATACATAGTGATACTTCTTCCATCCACTATAAATAGTTTTGTTTTTCTATTTTGGTTTGTCCATTAAAATTAGTCTCATTTCATTTTTAGAAACTCTCGTACCAGTACACCAATCACATTCTCTCTTTAATCACTGTTTTTCTCTCACTTTTATTTTACCAATTACGTATTAAAACTCGTGTTGTCCACTAATAAGACTATTTTTAATAGACGGATGGAGTATTTTCCTGATTATTTTCTTGTTCTCACTTAAGAATTAGCATTGCAATATCAATAAGTAATGACAGAATTTCTCCACCTTCCACAGCCAAAACTTACCTGAGGATAACGAGGTGCAATAATCAAAGCCTCTTTAACATCCCCAAATGCTCCATCTATGTCTCCCATTGCCAACCTTGCTGCTGACCTGATAAAAGTACACAAATCTATCGTATTCAAATACAGAAAGTGCATTTGCAAGTCGAATAAGTTGAGTTTCTACATGATCACGAATCAGGTTTCAACTGCTAATCATTCATATAAGGCACTGCCGTCACGAGAACTTAGTTGGAAATCGCTATGAATGCAATAAACATCTCAAAAATTCTCATGAAACCATAGCAAATATGAAGCTGACTCCCATTTGGAAACTGAATGCAGCCAAAGCTCCACAAACCTTTCCTTGTACATTATATGCAAACCCCCAAATGGACTGAGCTCTATAGCCTGCAAAGACGACATATGCGCGAATATGAGCACTTCCCACTTCTACTAAGAACATTTATATCACAAGCTCAATAACAAAGATTCCAAATTTCCGACACACTTTCCCACAAACCATAACTCAGAAAAAACTAGATTCACTATCATATACAGTAAATCAAAGCTCGATAACAACACAAATCAAGTTCAAATTATACCTGCGACAGCAAATCACAAGCCTGCGCAAAATCAGCCCGGCCCATCTCATCTTCAGCTCTCTTCCTCAACGTCAGCGCCTCCAGACACTTATTCTCACCATCGCCATTGCCATCATTGTCAGCCCCGCAGACAATTGCCATGACATTTGCGGCCTTCCTGGGGGTCCCACAATGCCCCACGAACACACTCCCCGGCAAGATCACGATATTGGGGCCGGCGCCGCACCGCCCGAGGCACCCGCATGAGTTCACCGTCACGAACGGCGGTGCAATGCCGGATAAAACTTGCAGAGCATCCAAAGAGCCCTGCTTTCTGCAAGTCCTGTTTGTGCACACTCTAATTTCGATCTTTCCCTTCTTTTCTGAAGATGAAGAAGCTTTTGGTGTAAACGGGTTGGGTTGTTTTCTGAAATGGTTAGTGGAAAAGAGGATCAAATGGGAGGTGGAAGCAGTAGTAGTAGCTTCCATTTTTACTCAATTCTCATGGAGGTGACAAGCTGCAGCCTAGCTTTGACTGGAAGTACCAGATAACTATCTCAAGCTCCAACAAGAATGAATTGGATTAAAGGTTTGATTTGGGGCTATGGGTGGCTAGACGACGTCATTCGAATAAAAGAAGTTGCTGGGTGGACACATAATTCAGGCCTCACTTTTATTTTTTTCCCAGATTTTTTTACCCTTTTTGTACTAATTAATCAAGTTTTTAGCCTTTTTATTTGTATAGGATTATGTAGTTGATGCAATCGAACGTAAGGATCAAATTTAGTCCACAAATAAAAGGTACTCAATTCCTTCAAGGTAAAAGATAAAATAAAACTAGATAAAATGAATATTACTATGTTGTAACTACCAGGATTTTGGAATGGAACTCATCTTGAACACTCCACATTAAATACTTTTATACATGATCCAATGCAGAACATACAAAACACAAAGAAACAATGTGCAAAATTGTGGGTTGCCTATAGGCTATATAACAGCAGCTGCACTTGGCCTCAATTCTTTTTAAATAAAATTAAAAAAATTGGCCCACAAATGATTTCCCATGGAATGGGCAGCTGCATCTGATCGTGAAGTAGTTTGTTGGTCGTTGCTGAAGACTTGATGATTTGTAGAATATTGTTGTTATTTCATTCAATGTAATGAGCCCTATTTAAAGGGATGTACAATCTATCAAAGGAAATAATATTTACCAAACTTACGGGATCTATTCTTAGTCTATTACAGAATCAAATATTCTCTTGATATTGTTTTGATCTTGCTAACAGTTGCGAGGTCCATACCCCATCACAAAGAAGGAATGATGTCGTTGCAAGTCTCAGCACCACCACTGCATGCTTGCTCAGGTAACCTGAAGCTTAAACAGAACATTGCCTGCAGAAAATCAAATCCATGACTCAGAATCTTGATTATCAATTACGGAGCACCAACCTGGGGTTATACCTTGTTTGGCGCAACATCTCTAACCCTGTGAAATATTGGATCTCTTATACTAGCACCAACTGCAGCCTCTGCTACCTGATGAGCACCCACGATTCCAAATTTATATGGAATGCTTAGATTTAAGTTTGAGAATAGAAACAGAAAGATGACATGAAAATACATACTAATTTTATTGAATCCTCTGTCTCATTTGATCGTATGAAGCAATAACAGTGTATCCACGGGAGAGACCCTTTCCAGTATTTTCTGTTGATAACACCTCTCAAGGTATCTGCACAGTAATACAATGATCAAAGGCAATCTCAAACTATACACGCAAATACAAAAGAATTAGTTAATCATTTGAAAAATAAATGCATTCGCTCTGTTGTGCAATATAGCATCAATCCCAGACATGGAAACCCTAAATTTGCATAGGTACAACATAGTGTAGTTTCCACTAAGTATTCAAACATCACCAATTTCTTGGATGCAAGATACTTGCTGCTTTGAGCCTTAAACAATTACTATGAGAGCTTGAGTTAAGCTATTGACAGAGAAAGTTAGGAAACAAAAAATAGACAACTCACCAAGAAATTGTATAGCAGAAGCAGGTAGGTTCATAATGACATGATCAATGTGCTCCCAGGGCTTTGCATTGAAAGGCTGAGATCCTATTACATGCTTATTCAAGTTCTGCTTCTTCCTTTCGGGAATACAGTTACCAGCACTGCTACCGTTTCCATTTTCTGCAGGCAATAGTACAGAGCAGTGGATTTAGCAGCTATATAAAGATGTAACAGGAAACGACCACTCACTTGATTCTATCCTCAAATATTAGTGGTGACACCAACTTAAAGCAATTCAAACTTTATACAACACTACCATACCTTCATGCGAACTTTCAGAGCGTCTTTTTACAGAGGTTATATTTCCCTCTACCTTTGCTCTCAACAGTTCATTACTTTCAAATTCAGCACCGGTCTCACCTGGAGTTTCTTGCACAAAATCATCATGAGATCTAAGGTCTAACTTAATAGCTCATAAATATATTAGTTATTACAAAAAAAAAAGATCTATATATAGAAAAAGAATCCATATAAAACGTGTTACCAGTTAGACAGCTGTCTTCCAGCTTTGTCTGTGTGTTATGAGGCATGTCCTCTTTCTCAGAAGTCTTCAAGGTTTCTTTATCAGACACCAGACAACCTTCACTTGAAGGTACTTCCATTAGTGAAGATATAAATTTCCGTCCATCCAAATTGTAGGCACGGACAAGATCAGAAACCTTGTTGGTTTGTGCATTAATCTTTAGATAACGAACACTATCAGGATTTAAATCATTTGCATACACTCGGCATCCTTTTTGTGCTGCTGGAATAGCAAATGGACCAATACCAGCAAACATATCACACACAACATCCCCAGTGTGGAACTTCGAAATTAGCCTTAAATGCTCATGTTCCAATCTAGAATTCCAATAGACCAAACTGTAATCAAGCTTGAAGGTTGCTCCATACTGCTTCACCTCTGTAACCATATCTGAATCTCCTGCCAGTACTTCAAATTTCGGCACACGAAACTCATTAGTTATAGATCCAACTTTATTGACAATGGTCTTGGTTCGTGGATAATTTTTCTGTAAATGGAACATAAAAGGGAAATTAAAGGCAAATGGTCCAAATTCCAAAACTTACAAAATAAGGTCATTCAAAATATACTAGTATCTCATAATAATCTAACAGATTTTCCACATAAATAGGTTATAAACTACTGTCTAAGTAAAAGATCACTTCTTTATATACAAGTTAGACTCTGTCGACTATACATCAAATCATTTTGGAGTTTGTACCTCACTCTAAAAAATTTAAACCGAAAAAGAGCAAATTTCTAAAGCACAAATTTGATTATTGATCTTTCCGAATTTGACACTGTGCAGTAACTTTTTATAATAATTGCCAAAATGATATTTAAAGCTAGGCAATCAGAAGGCTAACATACATCGTAAATAACTTTTGCTATAACATCCTTGTATGGGAGTAACTCATCTGTTATATTGAGGTGGGCAACATGACCTGCAAGAATCAAGTAAAAATTATAATCATTAACAGAGACCATACAAGCCAATCTTCTATATGCAACGCACCAACCTCAGGTTAAATAATGCTTATGACAAAACATCAATCACCATAGAACAAATGTACAACAAAAACCATCCAATTTGGTGCCAGTGGCCTAAGTATAATACAAATTATGTAAAACTTTAATGTCATAAGCAAGAAGGCTGAAACATAAAATACTTAACTATGGTCTCAAATGATGAAGGTACGTCAAGCCCAGGTGGCAGAATCTGCTTTAGTATATGATCTGTAACACAGTTACGAAGAAAAGTCAACATCCAAAAATGACAATTAGCGTGTTCCAGTCATCCAAAATGGCATGCAGCATCAGTAAGTTATAATTACCAAAATGAAATAAACCCACGGGCCCAAACTGAAATTCAGTGAAGCATATGCAACCCAACCTCCACAACTAAAACCAAATACGATATATACATATAAATGTGATATATCAAACTGAAAACCACCAGTTACTATAAAACAAATTAAGGCATCACCTATGAAATATAAAAAAGATAACACTTCCCACTTTATATTATATACAGAGTTTCACACTTTACAAAGACTCAAGTTTTGCAAAGAAATATAAAAAAATTAACAAGTTTGGATAAAAAGGCCAAATTGAACAACTGAACGTGAAAAGAGAGCATACAATCATTTCCTAGAAGATATCCTGCTTTCCACATGATATCAGTTTTTCTATGAAATAGAAAAGCCCTAATCTGGTAAGCTTCATAAAGTAGATGATCTACCTGCACTCCAATATGAATAACCAAGTGTCATTGAATACGGAACTACTTGGATTTCAAAGAGCTCTTTCAGTTCATCAACTTTACTAGCAGGAATTTCGGATAATTCTGTCAGCATTTGACAAAAACAGCGCCCTTTAGCATTCAGTAATACTAGAACATAACAATCTTAGAATTTTTTAAGCAAAACCGCAAAAAATCCCCTAAAAGTTAATACCAGGACTTTTAATCTTCTCGGACAATAACATGTAGCGATTCTTCTCAGACGTCGGATCCTCAGTTACAGGTTTGATACGCGGTCTGTCAAGTAAATGTCTACACAAACAAACAAACAAAATTAATAATTAACCAATGCCACATAAAATTTGAGAAAACGCAACACAGAGAGAGCTGCTATTCATCACAAACCCATTTAGAATCCGTGTTGCAAGCTTGCAATGCTCCCGCGGAACTCGAATCGCCAACATATTCAACTCCACATCAAATATTTTCTCGTCAAACATTTTAACTAAATTTTTTTTTTTTTTTGCTTGATTTTAACTAGAAAGATTATTATTTGAGGTATCAGTATACAAAAATCAATAGAAAAATGTAATTGGCAATTATGCGTCAGTTATCGGAGAATAGTGGCGGTGTCTCCGGAGAGCATTCCGGATTTTTAAATTTTATTTCCAACTGCTTTTGATTAGGGTTCCTCTTTTTACCTATTTTGCTTTGATTTTGCGGAGAAAGCCCTGTATGAATGATGATTTATTACTAACCGACCCCTGAAAAAAGCGATAATAGCAAATTTTGGGATATAAATTAGACATTACGATAATTTAACCATATTTATACAAAAATTTCCAGCGTATTTCAGAAAATATCAAAATTTTATTTTTCATCAAAGATTCTCATTTTTTAGCTTATTCGTAAAATGGCCCATTGTACAAAAATTTCACATCAACACATGAAACGATGTTGTTTTAGCAAAAAAAAAAAAGAATGGTTAATAATATTTTGTGTCCTCTACTTTTGTATTTTCTTCAAAATTGGGGACACTTTTTGTAATACGATAAAAGTTATGGATATTTTATGAAATACGGTAAAAGTTGGGAATATTTTATGAAATATGCTAAAAGTTGGGGATACAAAATACTATTAATCTTTCTTATTTTTTTGCTAAAACGGCATAATTGTATGTATTGAGGTGGAAAAAAATTCCACCTTAGACTATGACAAGATAAGTCAGCTTCACTGAATTTGTGTAACATGACATTTTATTGAAAACATTGAAAGTTGGGAACATTTGATGAATAAATGAAAATTGGTGACATTTTTTTAATTACGTTGTAATTTAGGAAAATAAAACATTGTTAACCATTTTATTTTTATAGATAACTCTACTGAAAGTGCAAACAACCACTTTGTCAGCCAAGATTCCATCTTTGATGATGAGGGAGTCTTGTATCAGAATATTTAATCATCAGACAGTTAAATTTCAATGCTCATATGTGGTGTTCGATTCTTTAGACAAGATAATAGTGAAATACAATATATGATAAGTCAAGATGGGCATTGTCTGAGATTGAACTAGTATTGAATTTTATGTTATTGTTTGGTTGGCTAGATTATGTCTAAGATTAAAACAAAATAATTAAGTAATTAATTACTTAACAAATTAAATATTGATTAGGCTTTTCCCATCCATCACCACCCCACCCATTACGGCTGACAATCTCATTCCCCCGCCGCCGCCGCTACCCACCACCCACCGCCACTCATCCTCGTCCTTCTCCCCCTTTTCGGCACCTCCCCGCTGTTACGGTTTCTATACTGAAAAGCATGCTTAAGGTTGCTTTGTATTAAAAACCTTATTTTCCACGTATTGAGGAGAAATTCAATATTATCACATGATTTGCCTTTTGTGGTTGTGAATGTTTATTCTTAAGCATATAATCATAAATTAAGTAAACAAGCCATCATTCTATATTGTATACTGAATGGCGGGTCTATGATCACATAAGATCTTTCCATCGGTTCCTTGTAGAAGAAAATCAAGTTCTCAACCTAGACAGACATGGACAATCTATCGTGAAAGGTTGCAGTGTCGATTGGAAGTTCGCGCCTACTCGGCCAATTGATGGCACTGAGTGTGGTATAGCAATAAAATGGATTACGACAAGATAAGTACTTCTACACTATGTTAATTAGATATAAGGTCTTAGTGATTATTTATTTCTTTATCTATATAAGTAAAATCGAGCATAAGATATTGATTATGCACCGATTTGACTTATCGATAGGTGCGAGTTTTCGTAACTCTAAGTAATTCCTGATATCTTGGGTAGTGGTAATTAATGTCTAGCGGTGCTAGTATTGTTATTATATAGAATCGTGTCTCGGTAAACCCGATTTGATAATATTCCCAAGAGATGTTAATAAAAGGAATCTTTATTATATAAATATACGCAATTGGAATTTATTCCAATATAATAAATAAAGATTTGAACTGTACCACTCTTGGAAAAAGAAATTAATTAATTAAAGCTAGCAACAATTTTTAATTAATTAATGAATCTTGGAAATCTTAAACACGAGAAATAATATATTAAAAAAATGCCATATTCGTAAAGTGGATCTGGACAGGCAATGCAATATTAATTCTATAGTGGAGCCAATTAATATTAATGAACTTAATTAAGTTAGATTCAACTTAAAGAATTAAGCCCATTAGGAGGCTCAATCTTAATCCTCTTTGGAATCTCTGACCTAGCCCACCACCCCTATATATAGGGACGGAGAGGAGGAAAATCACAAATCATTAGACAAGGAAAAATTGTCCCTCCCCCTGTACTGCACATTAGTGATTTTCTGGTCTCCACTCAATCTATAAAACTTATAACATATTGTTCACACAATATTCAAGCTATAAGGGAGACATAAACTAGAAAATCTCAAGGTAGAATTGTTGTGGTGGAGTGATGTAAAATAGCAAGTCATCTACTATATTAATCAGCAAGAGGAATCTGTCAAGCAAGATAATTGTGTGAACTATAGGAGCATGCTTAGGGATCTGTTATTACCTGTCAGCTGCCTGTCTAAATGTGTTCTAGTAGATTGATTAGATTGTGTTAATTGAATTTGAACATCATCTTATAAGATCCTTGACAGTAGAGAGGATCCTTCAGAGGAAACCCTAACACATGCCGCCATTCCAGCCCTTCTCACATAATCGACACACATACGCACACAAATCAAACACATACACAGATCGACAATTCACAAACTAATCAACAACATACTCACAACGAATGCAGTGGCGCGGCCGCCGTGCTTCCCCATTTTCGGCGCCTCCTCGATAGCCACTACCCACACATCGACACACACACAATCGGCTAAAACAATCGGTCAATTTCCATCGGCCAAAAACTACCAATCGGAAAACAAGAAACACACAAAATCGGCTAAAATCACACACACACACACACACACACATAATGGAGGCTCAGATATGGTGTTACAGAGAACTCTAGTCACGACATGGCTGCAAATCATTGATTTCATGCTATGAACATACCTTCCGGGTCGCCACGCCAAGATACGGTCTGAGCTTTCTCGCCCACTGAAAACCAGCTTAAATGAATAACATCATCGCCCCATTGATGAACACAAATCGGCCAAAATCGATCATAATCGGCCAAAATAAACACCAATCGACATACATAAACACGCGTTTCAAACCAAAGAGATGGGGGGGAAGAAGGTGGTAGTAGCGCAGGGCGAGGGCGGCGATGGAGCAAAGAGGAGGAAGAAGATAGATGAGAGAGAAATGAGAGAGAGAGAGAGAGAGATTAGATAAGTAGTCGCTGGGGGTGGGTGCGATGGATAATCGCAGCAAAGAGTGCAATATTGGCACTGTGGAGACGGGCTATCACGGGCCAAGCTTTCGGCCGATTGTGAAACCAAACAAGAAATAAAAATAAACATAACCTCTAATCACGCTTTATTGTGGGAACCGATTAGGCCCATATTTGATTACGTATTTGTGATTATAAATTTAATCATCAGATGGTTAAATTTCAAATCTCAATTCTCATATTTGATAACGTATTTGTGATTATAAATGCCTATAGATTCATATCTTAATTCAAGTTTTTGTGCTAATTTAAATATGAATATTTGAAAATTTTATTCACGTTGTTTCCTTTTTTTGATGGAATTCACGTTGTTTCGTGTACGAATTTAATTCATTCTTACAGTTTTCTTATGCAATAAATATTTAAAAGAATTAGGATAAAAAGGTAACAACTGACTAGAATAGTAATTCCTTGAAAACATAATTTGAATTTGTGTTTAGATGAACTAGCTTTTCACTTCCTTGTATTATTTAGAATTTGAGTTAGTTCAATCACATGTAGAAATTATACTATTATACCTATTATAAAAGAACTTTGTTTATGCAAAATATGGTACAACTATTATGTCCCAATTATATATAATAATCTAAGGGCAATCATGTAACATTATATAGTATTATTGATAGGGCTAAATATTAGTGCCCACGAAGTCAGAGCACCCTGACGTAACTCGTGATAAATGACTTGCACAGAATGCCAGGTGCAAATTAGACTTGCATAATTAGGATTGAAGTCCACAGTGTTGAACCAGAAATAGGGTTCGGAAAGATCCCGTAAGTGAGACCTGACTTGATCGGGTAGACTTGATCAAGTGGATTTGGCGACTAGAGGACTTGCCAAAAAAGTGAACACCTGGTCGTTCAAGCCCCATTCACATCTGACGCAACAGATGCCCAAGAGTAGCATCCAGTCGATAGACAGAGATGTGTTCTGAGTCCAAACCTAGCTAGCGTGTCCATCAACAGCCGAAAAGTATCCATGCTAGATAATCTTTCCCTAACCGTTTTCAGGGACCACACTATGTGTCGATACCAAAATCGTAAAGGACGAGTGTCCTTACTCAGAGAGTGGCTGTGACATTTTAGATGTCCCCCTATCAATCACCATATTGCCCTTGGGAAAAGGTGTGCTGATGGAAATGCCCTCGGTATTCTTCCATCTATAAATACTCAATCATGATGGGGAAAACTTGTGAAGAAATTCCCACTTACCCCAAAGATCCTAGGATGGCGTAGGATTTCTCGAGAACATGTAACCAAATTAATACCTTGGGATACTAGAACGCATAGAAGGCACGCTTTAGAAAATAGATCCTAAATATATCCATCATACGGATGTAGGAATCTATCTCTTGAAGCGATCTCCAAATATCGAGATGGCTCGCTCCTTCTCCACCGGACAAATTTCTTGCTCTTTTCTATTCAACCTACAATCATCTAATCTATTCCCATATTCCATTCCTTGACTATTGGGTGGACAACAATCTCTCAAGGTTATGGAACTGGGAAAGGAAGATGAAGGGAAGAGAGAAAGAATGTAAATCTCAAACTGTAGAATAAAAATCTATAGTCTTCTTTTTCCATCTCATCCATTATATAGAATTTAGGTGGTATAGATTAGTGATCAAATGGGCTTGGGCTATTGGACTTATTCAATTAAATTGAGCCTCAATTTAGTTTCAGCCCAAAATAATATTAATTTGGACGACTATAGAAATTAATACTGAACTTCAGCCCAAAACCAAATTATGAATAATTTGGGCTCATTATTAAAATCTACTTCCTTGTGTTTAATATTTCTAATATCTATTAAATAATTAAAATTTCGAACTAGCCACTTTTTTCTACAATAAAATATTTATCTCAAACACCTCTTTGAGATATTATCAATCTGGGCTCAACTAGAACACAATTCATTACAATAACAATCATAGCACCACAACACACTAATTACTACTACCCAAGATGTCAGGATTTCTTTGGATTATGAAAAACCCTCAGCTATTGACAAGTCAAAGCAGTTGATAATCAATGACGTATGCTCAATGTTATAAGCCAAGATTAAGAAATGTAATTTCCATGATCTCTTCCTTCGGTACTCAGTAAGAATGACTTATCTCACCTCGATTCTTTTAGTGCTATACCACACTAGTGTCATTCATCATCCTAAGGTTATGTGACTTTAAGTCTGACACTACAACCATAAACGACAGGTAGTCAATTTCTTATCTAGGTTGTGAAATCTTATTTACTTCTATAAGGCACTGGGTGAGAGAATCTTTAGTGATGACGCGACTACCATACAATGCAGAAGACTTGGACTGGTTTGTGCATTTATAAGTATTTGAATAAAATCAGCATAATATAAAAGACAAATCATTGCAAGGAAATACTTTATTCTCATTAATTGGGAAATAAGGTCACATACAAGCAGCTTAAAGCGTGTTTTTCAGTGGCTACCCTAACTCATCATTCATGCACTATAAGTGCACAATCTTTGACTCTAGAAGTGCATTGTGATTCCACACAAACACATGGCACACCTTTACAAGAAGTTCCTACTCTAAGGAAACTTCGCGCATCACACACTACCTTATACGTGAAGTCTACTTCAAGCTGACGTGAGTATTAGAGTCTCTTCCCGGATAACTCCATATCTGAGTCTGTCTTGCAGGCTCACGCATATAGCATCGTAAGAAGTCTGTTGGGGATTTAATTCCAATGAAGGAATTTTCCATTTTCCAGTATCTTTACAGGATGATATAGAAAAATTAATTAGTCAATTTCATTTACAGATCTGCTATCTAGAACGCACATAAAACACATAATTTAGAATTTAAATCTTAAATCATGCTGCTACGGATCTGAATACTTACAGTTTTTAGATCTCCAAAGATCTGACGATTGCTCGCGCCTTCTCCACGTGCAGATCTTGATATCTACCCTAGATCTTCTAACATATTCCCAATTCCAGGTTTGAATACTAGAGTGACCAGTAGCTATCAAATCCTATAGGACTAGAGAAATAAGAAGAAAAGAAAGAATACAGAGAATCATGTGACTCTCTATAGTAACGTGAATTATTATTATTATTTCTTGTCCTTTCTCTCCTATTTATAGAATATGAATGAGCTAAGTTAGAGATCCAAGGAAATTTGGACTGGGTCTTCCTATTGAGCTTTTACTAATTAAATTGAGCCACAATTTAATTCAAGCCCAATAGAATATTAATTTGGACCACTATACAAATTAATATTGACTTACCCGTTCAAATCCAAATTACAGATAATTTGGACTTCCTTTTTAATTAATTTATATTCCGTGTTTAAGATTCTAATATCCATTAATTAATTTAAGTATGTTGTTGACTTTAATTAATTAATATCTTTTACCAAGAGTTGTCTAGTTCAAAAACATTATTTATTATACTTTGGAATAAATACCATGTCGGTCGGGCTTCTGTATAATAAAACCTTTTTCGAACACCTCTTGGGGATATTATCAACCTTGTCCTCCAGGACACGATTCAATGCAATAACAATTCTAGCACCGCTAGATATTAATTACCACTACCCAAGATATCAGGATTCTTGGATTACGAAAAACTCGCACCTTTTGATAAGTCAAAGTAATGCATAATTAATACCGTATGCTCAATGTTATATAAAAAGATTAATTATGTTGAATCTCAGATAAATCTTAATTATAAGGTGCTCAATGTTACCTTTTGATAAATCTTAATAATAAAATTTTACAGCGATGGTGCCTAACTCAGGATTCTTGGATTACAAAAAATTGGATTACAAAAAACTCGCACCTTTTAATACCGTATGCTCAATTAATGAGAAGATATCATTCTATGACATGGTTTGCCTTTATATTATGTTGTTTATATTTAAGCAAGTACTTATAATTTGAACAAACAATTATGTCTTCAACATCGTAGACTGAATGGTGGGTTCATGATCACAGATGATCTTTTAGTTGATTCCTTGTAAATGATAATTAAGTTCACAACCTAGATAGATCTGGAGAACCTATCGTGAAAGGTTGCAGTGTCAGTCCGGAGCTTATCTTAGCTAACTAATGACACTGGTGTGGTATAACACTAAAATGAATTCGCAATGAGATATGTACATCCTTGCTGGTTAAATGAAGTACAAGATCTCAAATATTCTTTATTTATTAATCTATGTAGATAGCATTAACCATACGGTATTAGTTATGTTCTACTTTGATATATTAGAAAGTGCGAGTTTTTTCCAATATAATAAATAAAGTTTCGAACTGGACCATTATTTTGCTAGTGCAAGAAAATCTTTGATGCACAAGAGACGCCAACTGTAGACTCTATGGAAAAGATACATGCATTCATGCAAGGGTTGCACAATAGCCCGTTCTTAGACTCTCTAGTCAAGAGACTGCTGGAGGATTTTGAAGAGTTACTATCCCGCGTAGGAAAGTACATCCATCTAGAAGATGCAAAGATGTAAACTTTTTCAATTGTGAAAAGTAGAAATTATGTGCTCCAAAAAATTAGTCTTGATACAAACATTAGATAATTCAATAAATCTATAATTAATACATACAAACATAAATCACTTTCATTTAGAAAAAACGCGTTGCAATAAACCCCACTTGGCAAATACAATGAAGCATAAACATGAGTTAAAGGAGAAAAAGTCTTTGTAATAGAATTTTGAAAAAGATCTTCTCTGCCAGCCATGAATTTCTTAGTGCTGGTAAAAATCTGTAAAAAAAGGAAGAAAAAAGGGTTTCACATGGACTTCTTATACGCTTCAATTATAGTTCTGTAGTGAAAATTATGATAATTTTACAAAAACTTTTAGATGTTGTTTCATGCGAAAAACTAATTTCGTGAATTCTGTTCGGTGGTGGACACGGTTAGACACAACGACATGGAATTTTCGTGCATCCTAGAATGGCGTGTACCCTAGAACATCGTGTACACTGGTGAAAGTACTAATATTACGATTTGTTAGAGCACAAAGTCGATGTAGTCATGAATATAACACTAAATAATGCAAAATATTATCATTAAACAATATTCTTATGTTAAATAATAAATAAATAGGTTACCATTAAATATATTCAAATCACTAATACTACGTATAATTACTAATACTTGTATGAATGACCTATTTCTTTTTCTAAGTATCACATCATTCACAAATCGATATGTTCGAATAACATTAATTACAACTCATGTTCCAAATAAACGGATTATAATTAGTAATAAAAAGATTGATTTGTTTGTAAAATCAACAATTACATGGAATAATTGATTTTTTTTTTTGCTATTTCTCTTCAAGACACAGATGGACACGGTTCGATACGACAACATAAAAATACTAGAACTCCATGTAGACTAGTGAAAACACTAATATTTCGATATATTTAAATATAATGGCAATGTAATCGTGAATATAACACCAAATAATGCAAAATATTGTCAAAATGCATAGTTTTTATGTTAATAATAAATAAATCAGTTACCACACATTAAATATATTCCAATTACTAACTCTACATAGAATTACTAATACTTGTAATAAGGACCCACTTATTTCGAAGTACCACATCATTCAAAATTTTCATCAATATGTACGATTAATATTATTTACAACCCATATTCCAAATATATGGATTATAATTAGTAATAAAAGGGCCGATTTGATCGTCAAATCAACAATTACATGGAATAATCAAGAAAAATTGCTATTTTTCTTCAAGACACATAGACACAGTTCGCAATTTTACGATCAAAGTAATTTTTTCTCAATTGTTCCATGTAATTGTTGATTTTACGATTCAAATTGAGCCTTTTATTACTAATTATAAACCATGTAACTGAAATATGAGTTTTAATCAATGTTATTCATGCATATCGATCAAAATTGTTAATAATGTGGTACTTCGAAAGATGTAGGTTCTTCTTATGGGTGAGAAAAATACTCGAAATTCGAATATCCAATGCAAACCAAACCGAAATTTAAAATTTGGTTTATTTATTTTTTTCAATTTCAGTTCGGCCAATTTACGTCTTTGGCGAATTTTGATTTTTCAGTTTGATTCGGTTTGAATTATTAAAACCTGAAAAAACCAAAAACCAAAATGTACTTTTAATATCTATATATATATATATATATACACATATGTTTAAACATGAAATTATTTTTTTGTTGGCATTGGATGATGTGGTATTTGTGTTGGTTGATTGTAATTGATGCTATGGTACTTAGATTTTATGAAGATTGTAATTGTTTGGATAGATTGGTTGGTACCTGATATATATAGTTTTATGTAAGTTCTAGATTATTTTTATTAGGATTTTTGAATATTTTATGCAATTTTAGATTTTTATGTTCTGATCGGTTTTCATAATTCAAATTTTGATTTTTTGTATTAAGTTTTTTTGAATAATTTGGTTCGGTTCGAACTTAATATAAATAAAATAGTTTTCGATTTTATTCGGTTCCGGCAACGAATCGAACCGAAAATCGAATGCCCAACCCTAGTCCTTCCTACAAGTATTAGTAATTTTATGTAGTATTAGTGATTAAAAAAATATTTAATATGTGGTAGTCAATTTTTTAATATTTAACATAGGAATAACATATAGTGATAATATTTTTTGTTATCTAGTGTTATATTCACGATTACATCGACTTTTTTTCTCAAACACATCGAAATATTAGTATTTTCACTCGTGTACATGGTGTTCAAGGGTACATGTTGTTCTAGGATATATGGAAGTTCTGTGTCGTCATGTCCAACTGTGTCCACAGTATCCAACCGTATCCATAAGATCACTACCGTGTGCACAAAATTTGCAGAAGCGTTTTTTCACAAAAAAACAATATTAGACAGCTTTCATAGATTTGTCATAACTTTCTCTACATAATTCTATTTGAGGTGTGAAAGATGTCACATAGCACTTAGGAAGGCAAAAATATCGTATTAGAGGCTCTGAAGTATTCACTCTACTACCGTGTCCATCTGTATCCAACTGTATCAAACCGTATCCACAAGAGAGTTATCATGTTCAGCCGTGTCTACAGAATTCGTAGAAGTAATTTTTCGTGGGAACAACATCTGAAATTTTCATAGAACTGTCATAACTTTCTTTCACAACTCCAATGGAGGCCTGCAAGATATACATGAGAAGCTCTTTCGAATATAAATAAATCGTATAAAAGGTCTTATAAATAAAGGAAATCATTTGAGGGCTCAAATAGGACTCCGAAGTATTCTATCCACAACCGTGTCCAACCGCGTCCACAAGAACACTATTGTGTCCAATCTTGTCCACTACCGTGTTGAACCATATCTATAAGAGCACTACCATGTCCAACCGCGTCCACGGAATACGCGGAAGCACTTTTTCTCGCATGAAACAACATCTGACAATTTTTGTAGAACTGCCGTAACTTTTTCTACATAACTCCGATTGAGGCACATAAGATGTCACGAAACTCTTTCGACGAACATAGCGTATTAGAGACCCAATAGCTAAAGAGATTGTTTGTAAGCTTAAAAAAGGGCTCAGAAGTATCCTGACGAGAATTGGATTTGTTGTATCATTTTGAATGGTGGAGTGACGGTTGTTGCAAGCCATGTGCATCAAAATTAGCAATCCAAAGCGAGGATAAACTGTTTGTCAGATTTGGTGAACATCAGAGAAGAATCGAAGGTAGAGAAGGAGAAAAAGAGAGTTAGAAAGAGATAAGATATGATATCATTGGAGATAGAAGAGATATGGTAGTTGGTTTCTCTAATAAATTAAAGAATATTGTTATATTTGTGGGGCCTATTAAGGACTAAAATGTCTTTTGATGTAAAATCGGCTAAAAACATAATACTTGCATCAAAGTGGATAAACAAATCATACATTTTATCATTTTGGATAATTCTGTATATTCCCACAAAAAAGAATAGCAATCCCATGATGAAAAATGTCATAGGTTCTGCTATACCCCTCTCTCTAAACGACAAAGAGAATCATAGTACTTCATTGAAAGTAACAAAACAGTCAATCCAAGGTTGGATTCTTGTTCCATGACAGATAGGAAGGATCTCCCAAAGGCCTGCACAGAGATGATCAACAACAAGAATCTAAGAAAATGAAGAGAAAAAACTTGAAATGAAGACAAAGAGAGGAAGTGGTGAGTTAGTTACCTTGGCTTGAAAACATAAAGAAGTGAGAAAATGACAGCAATAACAAGGCTGGTCCCTCCAACAGCCATGTACATTCTGCCAATGAAGTCATTCTTCCCACCAATCCACGTCGCCGTTGAGATCACCAGCTTCTTCTTCCCATTGAAGGAGTATGTGTTGTAGTTGTTCTGTATAGTCACTGTGATCTTCTCATTGGCTTCGAGGTCTGCCTCAATCTTCCCGTATAGTTTTCTGAAAGTAGGCAGTGCTGCAGTCCGCATCCACACCATCAGATCCTCTTGCTGGCTCAGCTGTTTTCATATACATAATCAAAGATCAGTACACTAGTTAGTTGTATGGAATGATTCATCATTATTGCACAAACATATGACAACAGATCAATGTGGCAAGAATTAAGGAAGAACACAAAGTGCTTAGACATATGACAGCAAATCAATTGCAAGATAATGAACACAAGTAACACATGACAGCAGATTGAAAGGTGCAAGAAAAATAAGCACAAACAGAAAATGTATTTTCTGATTTAGGTGCTGTTTTGGAAGTTATATATGCAAATTGATGGTTCTACCAAGGAGGCAGATTGTGATGATCCCATTTGCTTAAAATTTCAGACAACAGAACATATGACAAACAAATCAATATTTGCAAGAAAATAAGCAAATAGAGTTAATAAGTATACTAACAGGTATACTCTCATCAAGTTTCCCACCCCCAATCAAGGTGCCATTTTGGAAGTTCTTGGGGTAGACATTGGGACCGAATTTATGAGTTCTATCGCTTCTCCAAGCGATGTCCTTCTTGTTAATTTGCAAAGCAGCATCGTTCTTGGACAACATGTAGGTGTCGTTGAACAAACTCCAAGCAATGAGCCCACATGGAACAATGGGCTTACTATCACCTGTCTGCCCTTCTGGATCACATAGACTGGTGCTAGACTCAGCTTTGGGGTTCCATAGCTGACGATCACTTCTGCTTTTCACATATCTGCACTGAGCAAGAGGTTAGCTAACTGAAGCCCCATTTCGTTCTGTTTCAACTAGTCCACATTGATCTAATTGAAGCACGATGATTTAACTAACCTCCTATGATTCTGATAGAAGTTGTCAAGCTGGTAATACACATAGATTGGCTTCCTCATCTTCTTTGGAATCTGTAGATATAGGCCATAAAACAAGAGATTCAAGAACAAAAGATTTATCAAACTATCAATGGTAAAAAACTGATAGGAGATTAGACTAATTACAGTGAAGCTCCTGATGCAGGTTTTGTTTGTTGCAGGATCTTTGATGAAGCCAACCTTCTGGTTAGCTGATGGAATGCACGCGTCGTCATAACGGTCCACCACTTCAACCACCTACATATATACACATCTAAGTGTCAAGAACAACTGCAATTCATCATTATCTACTTTTTTTACACAAACAAAAACTAGCTAGGATCTTGTAATGGGCATTCGCATTCTTGTTCTGAATTCTAGATATGCTTGTGTTTTCCAAACAGTAATGGATGTTGTGCAGCTGTCTGAAAGATAGATGTATGTAACACAACATGAAAACCAGAAAAAAAAAAAAAAAAGAATCTTGCAAATCATGGAGAGAGAGAGAGAGATGGAAGATGATTACATTCTCTGATGCGGAAAGAGCGAGCAGACCGATTGGAATGAAGATTATGGCAAGGCAGAAGAGAATTCCAATGACCTAAACGAGAAATGCAAAAGAAAAATAAAAATCACAACTATGATCACAGACAATTTTGCATTGATTTCCACGCACTAACATGGGTTTATGGGTAGATGAAATCAATGATGAATGATCAAAGATTGAGAAAACTTACCAATGCAGGAGTAAGAATCGGTTTGCAGGCGGGGAGTTCTTGCTGAGTAAATCTTGAATCTGCAAATACCATGACAACAAAATTTAACAATCAACCATGGAAAGATATAACATGCATGACAGAAATAAATACACGATTCGATTGAAAAAATGCAGGGAAAATTAGGAAAATTTACATCTTGGCTTCCTGGAAACCTTGTTAGATGCTTGAGAGGATGCATCATCAGAACTCATTTGAAAAAAAAATGAAAATGAAAAATTATTTAGGCCGAAGGATGTCCCTTTTTCAGATAAAGAATATAATCTGAAATCCTTAAAAATTTGTGTTTTTCTTTGAAAGGAAGAAAATCAAGTCGTGTAATGATATATACTCGGAATCTCCCTATTCTTCTAATCTTGGTCTTTCTTTGTTTTTAGGGAGATTGCAAATTAAATTTAAATCGAATTATTGGCGAATGAAGCGCTAAACTGGGTCATAACTGAACACATGCATTTAACAAGAATGCTCAACTTGCATTTCCATGCTAAAGGGACAAAATAAATAAATTAATTAAAACTGTGATAAGACAATAAAGTAGAATTACTTTTAAAATTTTCGATATTATCTTTAAAAATAATATGGCAATAGTAAAAATAGTAATTTTGCTTAATTAATATATAAATAATAATTAAAGTTTGAAGGGTTAATTGGCTATAAATCGATATACTAGTGAAATTCTGATTTTCCTATACACTATAAAATTGGTGACAAAATACTTAAACTTTGATTATTTCCAAAAAAATTCTGAATTAAAATTATGTTAAAATCGAAACTGAATTAACGCCGAATAAACCGTCGATGTATCATTAAAGAAAAAAACAAATGTTATATCAATATAAATGGCAATACAAACCAGTTCATTATATCACGACAATATTCATCAGTATATGATGGAAGAATTTCTCAGTTTTTTGTAATCAATTATCGATACATAAATTCCACAAAACCAAAATCTAAAAACTGAAGCAGAAATTCACAGAACACAGTGTATCAGCAGAATTTGATACATAAGATAAACACTAAAATTATACAACTGTATTGGCAAGCCCTAGCAGAAATCGACACACCAAAGGACAAATCGACAAACCCAAGCAGAATTCGACAAACCCAA
>JAYDZE010188549.1:0-21331 GCA_034509125.1 Monilaria moniliformis | reverse complement strand
CCACGTGTTATGCATATCTACCGTTTGATTTTTGAAATGGACGATCAAGATTGGTTCTCGGTTCTGCAATAAGAATTTGTTCGGATTTGATTACAACTCTATATATATATATATATATATATATACTATTTTGATGGGACTGTTTGTTTAAATAGGAGTTGGAAATTCAAATTTCGTTGATAGATTTTCTGTTTTTAAAATAATAATAACATATACGAAAAATACATAAGTTTATTTGATCGTGACGTCACTCATTCGGTTATTCAATAACCGAATAAGGGGTGTCACAGCACCCCCCATAGGACACATCATTACCAGAGAATGTTTTAGATAACTAGCAACGTCGAAGAGTAGAAAATTTCAAAACTTAATTTTTCGTTGTCGAGAGAGAAGATACAAGAATTAAAGAGAAGGAACCCGAAAAATTTTGAATAGATAGAAAGACAACTCATTCGCCGGAGAAAGCTTTCGATAACTAGCAATGTCGAAGAGCAGAAAACTATGAAACCTAATTTTCTGCCGACGTCGTCAAGAGAAATAAGATATAAAAAAAATTGAAGAGAGAGAGAACCGAAAAAACTTAGAATAGAGAAAGAATTTGTAAATTTGAATTGAGAGTGAAAAATAAGTGAGTTAAATAGGGATATTTATTTCAGTTCGTATCAAATTTGACTATTTTTTTTAAGTTTACAATTTAACTATTAATTTTAACTATTTTGTCGTGCCAATTCCTGTTGTTATTTTCGGAGAAGTATAAAAATTGATAAGAAGTAAGTGGTCCGGGTCAAATCTTGCGTATAGCCGAACGGAAAAATAGGGACAGTTAAATTTTGTTGAGGATTTTGAGAAAAATGATGTTAATTAAGCGAACAGGTAGATTTTGTTGTTACATATATTTCATGGAGATTTGTAATTGTGTGCGTGTTTGTATGTTATGATAGTTTTATCCATACTTGTCATTACAAGTTTTTATCGATTTAATTTTTATCATAATCCGCGCGAGGTGTATGATTTCCTTAACTTAAATGTGCTGCTTATTAAAATTAAATTGACTCACTTCCGTCCGTCAGATCGTCGAATCCAACGGTGGCCAAAAACCCTAATCCCCCAGCTAGATTGCGTATATATGCTCATCTTCGACTGTGCTAAAGCTCTTTCACTCACTACTCAGATCACTAACTCTCTCACTGCAATCGGCGGCGAGAGAGCTCTCTGCATCTGCTACTATTATCCTTAGGTATATCTATCTCTTTCTCAACCGCTCTTTCCCTTGATTACCTTTCTCTACCAATCTCTCTCTGTTTTGTGTAGATCATGCTGTATCATTTTATTGTTTATTTATTTAGGCTATCGTCTCTGTATGTATGTTTTTGTCGTTTTTGATGGAGGTGTCAGATGTTGTGAATCTGCTTCTTCTTTGTTAATGATTTTAGCTGAATTTGGACTGCATGTGAAATTGGAAGTAATATTCAATGAATTTGCATTTTTGGGATACATTGTGCCCGGATGCATTGTCGTGGATCCGATCTTTTATGTGCTTTGGAATTGTTTAAGAGACTAATGCATAATTCATGATCAAACTTTATACATATGTCTAATTTGCTGGTTGTTCTTTATGCCAAAGCCTAAAAGTGTGGATATGCCTTTGAGTTTCTAAGGTAATTTTTATTTATAAAATAGTTTAGACCCGTAAAAAAATTCCTCTGTGTGGAGTCTTTCTGGATTGTGGTGGATATTTTGTTGTATGGAGTACTTTTTTAAGTTGGCACTTGTTATAGATTTTGTTAAAATACAGAGGAAAATTTCAAAATTCCTGAATACGGAGCTGGTTAAAATAACTCTACACCGACAACTTTCCTTCTTACTGCTTCATCTTCTGCTGCGGCAGTGTTCTGTTGAGAGTTCGGGATGGGTAAAGAGAAGGTTCACATTAACATTGTGGTTATTGGCCATGTCGACTCTGGAAAGTCGACCACAACTGGCCACTTGATCTACAAGCTTGGTGGCATTGACAAGCGTGTGATTGAGAGGTTTGAGAAGGAGGCCGCAGAGATGAACAAGAGGTCGTTCAAGTATGCCTGGGTGCTCGACAAACTCAAGGCTGAGCGCGAGCGTGGTATCACAATTGATATCGCATTGTGGAAGTTTGAGACCACCAAGTACTACTGCACGGTAATTGATGCACCTGGTCACCGTGACTTCATCAAGAACATGATCACCGGTACCTCACAGGCTGATTGTGCTGTCCTGATCATCGACTCCACCACTGGTGGTTTTGAAGCTGGTATCTCCAAGGATGGTCAGACTCGTGAGCATGCATTGCTCGCGTTCACTCTTGGTGTTAAGCAAATGATCTGTTGCTGCAACAAGGTTTGCTAACTAGTGATATTATCTTCTCATTTGGTATTGCAATTTGTAAGATACTGACATCATCTTCTTTTATGCAGATGGATGCCACCACGCCAAAATACTCCAAGGCCAGATATGATGAAATTGTCAAGGAAGTCTCCTCCTACCTCAAGAAGGTTGGTTACAACCCTGACAAAATCCCATTCGTCCCCATCTCTGGTTTTGAGGGAGACAACATGATCGAGAGATCCACCAACCTCGATTGGTACAAGGGCCCCACCCTCCTCGAGGCCCTCGACCAGATCAACGAGCCCAAGAGACCCACAGACAAACCCCTTCGTCTCCCACTTCAGGACGTCTACAAGATTGGTGGTATTGGTACTGTGCCCGTGGGTCGTGTGGAGACCGGTGTGCTCAAGCCTGGTATGGTCGTCACCTTCGGCCCATCTGGTCTGACCACTGAAGTCAAGTCTGTTGAAATGCATCACGAGTCGATGCCAGAAGCTCTCCCTGGCGACAATGTTGGGTTCAATGTAAAGAATGTTGCTGTGAAGGATCTGAAGCGTGGTTTCGTAGCCTCCAACTCGAAGGATGACCCTGCTAAGGAAGCTGCGAATTTCACGTCTCAAGTTATCATCATGAACCACCCCGGTCAGATTGGTAGCGGTTATGCTCCGGTGCTTGACTGCCACACCTCCCACATTGCTGTGAAGTTTGCTGAACTCGTCACCAAGATTGACAGACGGTCGGGCAAGGAGATTGAGAAGGAGCCCAAATTCTTGAAGAACGGTGATGCCGGATTTGTGAAGATGATTCCGACCAAGCCGATGGTCGTGGAGACATTTTCCGAGTACCCACCACTCGGTCGTTTCGCCGTCCGTGATATGCGGCAGACTGTTGCTGTTGGCGTTATCAAGAGTGTGGAGAAGAAAGACCCGTCCGGTGCTAAGGTGACCAAGGCTGCTGCCAAGAAGGGCGCTAAATGAAGCCGGTTGTTAATAATGTTTAAATACCAAAGTTCACATTTTTGCTTTGCCATTTTCTCTAGGCCTTTTTTTGAGGATAGTATAGTGGTGGAGCTCTACTTGGGTCTGGGCCTTGTTGCTTCGTGGGCTGTGGCGAAAGCAATTTCGATTCTGGACTAGTTTAGTAAATGGGTCTTAGTTATGCATGTTTTGCTTAGTATGTGCATTACAACTGATACCAGTATTTCTCAAGAGAAATGAGCTAGTTGCAGCTTGTATAGCTGGATCAAATTTTGAGATATAATCAGTCTTGTTTCTGTCGTTACAGAGAGCAAACGATGATTATGATGAATCTAAGTCTTTTTTTTTTGGTATCAGACACTGTTTTCTCTGATCTTACCTTCTCACGGAGTTGATTGTTGCTAAGGATCGTTATTTCGAGATTCAACCCCTTAAACAATATAATTTAATATGAACTCCTAAATTTTAATTAAATCACTTGATAAAGGTTTTAGAAAAACGGGACAAGAATTATATGACCGTCCAAGACTGACAAAAGAAGCAGAGTCGAGATTATTCACAACCTTCCAACATCAACAAAATCATCCAAACTCAAAACTACACAGAAACTAAACAATTAAAAACACCAATTCACATTCCACCACAAACTAACACAACCCAGTTCACCACTCACTCCAAAACTTCCTCACCGCCTCTCTCACCCCACCTCCACTTCCACCCGCCTTCACCGGAGCTTCCTCATCTGGCGGAGCCACCGTGGCCGAAGGCAGGATGGCCGACTCCCGTTGCGAATCAATGATGTAATCGAACCTCTCCTCACTCATCCCGAACGTAGCAGCAAACTCGGGCCCTCTCATCGCGTGGAGCAAAGAGTTGGCTCCCACCAAGAACTGTGGCCAGTTGTTGCGGGCCGAGGTGGTGAACCCGAAGAACTCAAACGGGCCGGTGCGTGACGCAATCTGGCAGAAGGGGAAGAAGCGAGGTATCCAAAACACATCTCCTTCACTGACTTTAGCGTTCATGGCCAAGCTCCCATTTGGATACACGATTTGTATAGTCCCACTTCCTTTCAACACAATCCCATACTCGGTCGCCATCGGATTGATATGAGGCGCCATCATCGATCCCTGCATTATTCCTTCGCGTTAGATCACATTACATAAGTCTGTCCAAGTAAAAAATCTAAAGGGAGATTACCGCAGAGAGGTTGACAAGATAGACTCCAATGTCATTGTGCCCGAGGGGGGAATAGTCCTTCTCGTCGAGGGCAATACTCCACCCATAGTCGTTCTTGAAATCGGGCTTCCTGTCGTATAGGTTGTAAGAGTCCGGGCCTTTACCGGTTCTTGTACCCTTCCTATCCTCCTTCTTGTCACTCCAATCCAAGAATGAAACCATCATCTTCCTAAAAGACCATGTCGATTGTTGCTCTTCGATCCCGTCTCCTCTGATTCGCCTCATGTGAGCCGTCTTCTGATGGTGATCCATCTCCAAGAATTTAGACCACGAGCTCGGAGCATGAGTTGTGTTTGATAAGTAGATGATCGGGCCTCCGCGTTGGCTCATCAGCATATCTTCCACTTCTTCCTCTGTCACCTGCAAAAAAAAAAAAAAAAAAAACGATCACCCTTAATCAAAACTTCAAACCATTCCATAGAAATGATCATATGTACATTCAGCTGGATATATATATTCTCACATTGAATGCTGTAGACAACGTTAGATGATCGAATCCAGAGAGCACCGATTTAGGATTCGTTCCACCCGCAATGTAGAAGGACTGACAAAAACCAGAGTGTTAGCAGAATCCAAATGTGGGTGCGAAATTACTAGGGTTTGTAATTGTACTTGAAATTTGTTGGGTGAGAAGCTGTCGGATGTATCAATGCTGCAGACTACATGAAGCCTCTGGCCTTCCGCTGGATTGATCAAATAAAAGGCTGATCCGGCACCGATTCTGTATATATCCCCCACCTTCAATCTCCTCTCCACCAGTTCATCTTTGTATATATTCCCCACTCTTGCTTCCCCTGCAATCAAGAAACGCATTCTTATTCTCAATTCCTCTTAGTTTCAATATTGTATAAAACTGGCCTAATATCAACTCTGTTTTAAAGAATAGATCTCTAGTGATTTTTACTGAAAAATGTCTAGTAGTGAGAGAGGTACCTCTGCGAACGAAGAGGATGAGTGAGGAATCGAGATACTGAGGAATGAATAAGCTCTTAGGTTCCATGGTGATGAAGCCAATATGCATAGGACTTTTGAAAAATCTGCCGCCGAAGCCCTTGACCAGCTTCATGCTCCCAGCCTCAGTTTTCACCACCGGCTTCGAATCCTGCAGCAAGAACCAGTCGTCCCCCTCCCGCCACCCCGTCCCACCCTCGTCGCCACCCCGCGCTTCTTCGTGGCCTCTTCGCTCCCTTTCCGACCACCGCTCTTCCTCGCTGCCTCTTCCCCATTCCGACCACCGCTCGTCATCCTTGTGAGCAGAGACGGCCACCGCCAGCGCCGCCACCAAGGCCACAACGGCCAACACACTTGTCTTACCCATTAACTAATATATATCTATCTCCCTCGATATATTGAAATGGAGTGTGGTGAATGCATGAAATGGTATAGGAGTGAGAGGTGTATATGTAGAGTGAGAGAGGGTACAGGTGTTTGTCATGCATCAATGGTTAGCCTCGCTGGCCGTCTCTGCTTAAGACACACTTTAATTGAAGGATCCCTTCCCATCTCATCTTTTTTTTTCTTTTTTTTTTCATTTTAAAGTAACACACTCGCACAAAAGTTTTTGCCAAGTAATTAGAGGACGTTTGAAATTTGTTTTATAACCTAGCTATTATATTTTTTATTAATTTTTTTGAGATATTCTCATATGATAGATATGATGATGATCTATTCAAAAAGGGAAAAAGGTGCGACCTGTTAAAAAGTCGAATCAGCATTTATAATAATATTAAATTTAAAATTACGTATGTTGAAAATTTGAATTTCTCAAAATGGTTAGCTCCATATATATCAAAATGACTGGAAAATGAGACCAACATTCGTATTTTCCATTACTTCAAGCTTATCAATATCATGTGCTGCACGAACAATTTGTAAGCTTCGATAGATCCATGATGCATGGCGAAACAAGGCCCTTAAGGAAAAGACAAATTTAGCAATAACTCTTATTTTGCTATAATTATAGTATTTATTTAATAATTAAACACAGATTAATAATCAATTCGATGCTAATTCGGTATTTAAAAACAAAAACAGAAATTACATATTGTAATTTCTTAGTAAATTGCGATGGATAAATCTTGTAATCACTATAAAAGTATACTAACATTATACTTTTATAGCTACTTTAGAAGATATGAAAATCTACAATGGCTTTTCTTCGGTATTGAGTTCTTGATTTAAACCAAATTGCTATCGTTTGTCCATATTAAAACGAAATAAAGGCCAAATATCTAACTATAACATCATCAAAATTATCTTAATTTTCGAAAAATCGATTAATTATCTAATTGATAAACATGGACTTTCTATTTCACAGATTGTGCATTTGATCATTGTGATAAAAAATAAATCACTTTTGGACCTTTTTCTTCTCATTTGACCTCCCTTTATTTTAAGGGATAATTGCAATTTTTAAATCATAACTTTTCGTTGACTTCTGGTCAATCCCATAATTTTTAAAACTGGAACATAAAATCATAACTTTTGACATTTTCTCAATTATCTCATATATCAAAATTCCAGTGAAATTTGCGGTGACGTGTCAGCCGGATTTTCCGACGTGGACAAAACGTCCGTTCTTTAAAACGATGTCGTTGAGATAATTGTCATTTAAATCATAACTTTTCGTTGAATTCCGACCGACAAGTCACCACCAATTTCACTGAAATTTTGATCTGTGGGATAATTGAGAAAATATCAAAAGTTATAGTTTTATGTTCTAGTTTCAAAAGTTATGAGATTGACCAAAAATCAACAAAATATTATGATTTAAATGACAATTATTAATAAAAATAAAAGATTAAGAAAAGTACCCGTTACTAGTTCTCGTGATGAGTGCCTACTTACTAACCAACCTACCCCATTTTTATTTGTTTGTATGCATTAATTTGCAAAAGTGAAGAATCTTGGGTTAAATATTCAAATTCAAAGAATATGTGTAAAAGTTTATCATGCAAGTATAATTCAGATTGTGACATTAGATGTATTTTAGATCTTTCGGACCAAAACATATTTTATATGAAGTTGGACATTTTAACTTAGAAGTGGTGGATTATGACATTTAAATTTTTTGCGGTTTATGTTATGGGTTGAGATTATGTAGACTAAGTTAATTCATGTAAAGCATTAATCTATCTATAAGTATATGAATGTATAACTAAGCACCAAAAAGAATAAGAATTTCTTCTTGCAAAGAACCCAAATTACACGCATAAAAGTTTGGTGGGGTAAACTAATATAAGAGTTTGCTAGAAGAAAAAAAAAATACGAAGGACTTGGAGAACGTGGGGAAGAACATGAGATGAATGGAGAAAGCAAATGAAATTTGTTTGAGAAAGAGATACGCATAAGAGAAAAAAGATTTATCCGTTTTCTATTTGTACGTATAGGGATGCCCATTGTTTCGATTCCATGAAAGTTGGAACCCCTGATTTAGATTCCATGAAAGTTGGAATCGAACCGACTTAATAAAGATTAGTCGGTTTCGGTTTTGAAACAAAATAAGCAGTTCCGGTTTCGGTTCAAACCAGTGATGTTTACTGGTTTTTCTTCGATTTTTCAATGATTTTCCAACAATATTCTAACGATTTCTTCCGATTTTTTTTTACCGATTTTAAACGTTTTTTCTCAGTTAACTGTCGGTTTCTCGGTTAACAGCCGATCGGACTGAACTGCCGGTTATGGTTCAAAATTTTATGGAATCGGAACCAGACTGGTAGAGCCGGTATGCCGATTTAATTTGATATAACCGAGAAGTGCCGATTACGATTCTAAAATCAAAACTTCGGTTTGATTTTAATCGGACATCCATGAATAGAATTATTAGTATTTGGGCTGCTTTGGCCCGCCCACTCAACAGCCCATAATATGCTGGCCCGAGGTTATATTTCAGCAGTAACTTGTTTCCGGAGCGGACAAACTCAACCCAATTTTAAGGAAAAGTTCGATGTGCTCGGGCCGGGCCATCCCAACTCGACTACTGTGACGGTTCTAAATCTGCCCAAGCAAGTATATATAATTCAATAATCTGCGCAAGATGAGTAAATAAGTCTACACCTAAATGTAGTATGTATTGCTTTGGTTGAGTATCATTTTAGAAATTGAATCTTCTTTAATATCCCTTTATTACTTTTATATCTATTTTAAAATTGAGGGAGAGGAGTATAAAATTCAAATCTGGATCTTCAAAGAAATTGCACTACTTGAATGCCGGGAACTCATTTGTAGGGATGTCAATCGGACTAATCCGCTAGGGTTCGGGCTGATCCTATCGGGTTGTCGGGTTATTCGATTACGGGTCATTCGGGTTGTATCTTTTTCGGGTTAAAATTTATCAACCATAACCTTAAATTATCGGATTTCGGGCTAACCATGGGGCCAATCGTGCTCAAATATTTTTATGATTTTTTTTAATTAATATATTAATTTTGATAATTATAAATTTATAACAAAGAAATACATCCATAAATGAATGTAATTTCAACTCAAAAATAATATATAGCTCTTAGATAAATAAGAAAATACATTTTTCTTAATAAATTATCATTTTTTAAATTTTAAATCTAAACATTTTATATTAAATGTTATAGTAAAAAATATAGAAAAGTGAAATGATGAACATAACTTTTAAATATTGAATCAAAATGCATTTTATTCACATACATTTAAAAAAAATCTTATTATACTAACTTTCAAAAGTTGAAAAAATAATAAATTAATGAAGTTTGAAAACTAAATAACGAAAACTCGCTAATTTTTGGGTCGACCCTATGGGTTCCGACTATCTTCGGGCCAACCCTATCAGATTACGAGCTATTCGAATTAGAATTATTCAAGTTGAGATTTTTTTCGGGTTGACATTTTTCAACCCTAACCATCCCTACTCATTTGGTTAATAATAATAATAATAATAATAATAATAATAATAATAATAATAATAATAATAATAATAATAATAATCTATTACCTATATAAAAGCGGCAATGTTGGCTGAATTACCAAACTGCCACTTTCCCGCCCACTTTAATGGTTTCCTTATGTCAAATATTTGAACTAATGTCTGATGTACTATTAATGGTTTCCCGCCCACTTTAATGGTTTCCTTATGCCACTTTCCCGCCCACTTTTGCTGTCAGTCTTGAGCCGTGGGATATGCAAAAATTTGTATCCCAATTTTGGCGTATCAGATACTCATCTCAACAAACCTCTATAAATTACAAGTCCATCCAACCCAAAATCAAACATCAATCTGCTAAAAATCAATGAAAGTTATACATCCAATTCTCCAAAATCAAATTGTAAAAATCAATGAAATGCGGAAAAATACAAAGAAACAAAAATATGAAAATAGAAAACACCATCGGGCAAGATCGAACACCATTCGAGCGAGAAATCGGAAGTTGGAAAGAAAATGCAGAGGCAAAGAAGCACTCAAAAGCCGGCGTGCATGGTTTGTTCTCCGGCAACCACCACAAAAACAGACGGCCAGTTTAGCATCCAGTCAAATAATCTCATTCCTTTCATAAACGACAAAAAAAAAAACAGAGTTGTTGAAATATTGCTCTTAGACCATCTCTAACCGTCGCCCTAAAATGCATTTTGCAGTGAAGGCCTAATTTTTGTTTTATTTTTAACATGAGAAACAGAAAGAAGCGAAGAAGCGGGTCTGAATGAGAAAGTAAATTAATTATTTGAGATTTACAATAATTTCAAAAAATGACTGAAAAAGATGGGAAAAAGCTTTGAAAAAATGACTGAAAAAGATGGAAAATTCTCATAAACTGTTGGTTAATGCCCTTATTAGAAACCAAGTAAAAGTTACCGCCTAAATCGTTGGTTAATGCCCTTATTATTTTGCAGCGGCCTGTTTTACAGATCTTGAACCTTGGGCTTGAAACATTTTGTCAGATCTTGAGCCGGACGAAGGTGCCGAGTTGCCGGATGGAGGTGCAAAGGAGAAGGGGAGACGGAAGGGGGTTTCAAAGATAGAAATATAGTTGATGAAGAAGAATCAGTCCAATATTCACCCCACACATAGTACAATGATAAATGTTATAACAACAGAAGAAGAATTTAATCTAGACATGGAATATCTAATAGAAGAAATGAATTCAGAATACTATGAAGATAAAAGAATATGGTATGGAAAATTATATAAAAAAAATAATAGATAAAATAAAAATAGAATGGAAAAAGAAATGAAAAAATTAAAATCGAATTTCTTATTTTATGATTATCTAATTAGATTACTTTCATCTGAAGGATTTTATGAATGTTTTAAGAAACCAGCAATAGAAGTTAGTTCAACTTTAGTAAAAAATAGAATCTATGTGAAAATAATACGATTGTAAATTCAGTCCATCCTCCATTACAATCTATAAAAATTAAAACATATAAAGGAGAAATTTTGGCCGAACCTTTCAAATTAGGAAGAAATACAAAAGATCCAGTTAATGGTGAAGATATCCAAAAAATTATACAACAAAATAATTTTTCAAATCAAATTCTAGGAACAATAGCAGGCCAACTTGATGTCTTAGCTGCTAATAAAGAAAGTTCAAAATCGACATCTAAGAACAGTATATTAAATGATACCTCTATTTCTTTCTTTCAAACTAATAATATACCCAAAGGAAAAGAAAAAGAAATAAGCTTTAATACTAGCACTGAATTATTACTATAAAAAATAACAAGCAAATTATCTGATATAGGAACATCAAAAATAAATACATTAGAAACAATTAAGGAAGAAAATAGTGAAAGTTCAGAAACAGAAACTAGTAGTTCTGAAGAAGATACTAAGATCAAAGAAATGTCAAAAGTTTTTGAAGATGATGAAGATAATAACAAAATCAATAGGATATTTAAAGGAAGAAAATTTAATACCAATAAAGCCTATTATAATAGACCCTCACCTGTTGATTTACAATACGAAGAAAGAAATCAATTTAACAAAACTAGTTATAATGGAACATCCATAACAGAATGGAATATAGATGGAAAATCAGAATATGAAATTCTTAATACTTTGCAAGAAATGGGAATGACTAGAACAGCCTATAAGCTTAATCGCCAAACTGAAGAAACAGCTTGTGCCCTTATTGCACATGGCTTTACAGGACAATTAAAATATTGGTGGGATAATGCCTTATCGTTAGAATCTAAGAAAGAAATATTAGAATAAACTTTGATATTATTTCTTTCATTCATTTTGAATATTGAATAAAAATGCACCTTTACATACATTAAAAAAAACTTATTATACTAACTTTCAAAAATTAGAAAAAAATTAAAGTAATGAAGTTTGAAAACTAAATAATGAAAACTCGCTAATTTTCGGGTCGACCCTATGAGGCTCGGACTATCTTCGGGTCAACTCTATCGAGTTACGAACAATTTGGTTTATGATCATTTGGGTTGATATTTTTTAGTTATAATTTTTCAGCTCTAATTATATTAGATTGTCGGATTAATCAGACTAACTCATGAATTTCGACCTATATAATATCTTCGCTGTGAGCACCATATGTAATCCATATTTTGGATTATTTGGGCCTTTTTATCACAAAAATGGGCCTATGGAAAGACATCTGAAAACTCCTTACGCTCATCACTATTTAGCACCGCGTGAAGTGGGGCCCAGTCGAAAAACTTGAGGTATAAATTTTTCTGAGAAGCAAATAATTTGCCCTCTTTCAGCGAAAGCATTTTCTTTTTGTCTATTTTCTTTATTTTTTTGTTTTTCTTTTTTTTTCTTCATTTTCCCCTTCTCCTCATTTCCCTCGCTCGACGAGCCCTAAACCGAGAAAATTCCCGTGTCGATCATTTGATTGATCGAATTTTTAGTTGAAAAAGCAAAAAATGCAGAATCAGAGATTGAAGCAGCAACAGCATCAGGCGTTGATGCAACAAGCGCTTCTTCAGCAGCAGTCGCTCTACCATCCAGGCCTCTTAGCTGCTCCTCAGGTTTTTATTTTTTTCTAGTTGTTTAACTCCTGTTTTTTGAGTTGATTATATTTTTGTAGATTATTTGTGCATTTCGGGATGCTTCGGGTGTTGATCTAGGTGTTTTTTTTTATTTGTTGGTTCACTGAGATTTTACGTAATGATTGCTTTAATTGGGTAGGTCTTTTAAGCTTTTGTCGTGTTGCAGACTTCTGTTTGGATTGGTTGGTCACGGATGGGGTTTTCTGAAATTTGGATGGGTGGTTTTTTTTGTTCCATTTTGTCGTTACTTGTTTATTGAAGTGCGGATTGTATGTAAGTGCGATTAAATTGTCGTGGGAAATTGTAGTTCATCTAATGACCTGTTTTGCCTTCCGTTAAACTAATTCGGAGTGGTTTAGGAAACTGCATTATGTTTAATCCAGAATCTTAAAAGGGTTGTGACTGTAGGGAGAAAGATAGAGCACAATTTACGTCCATTCGAGAATATGCTTTTTTACTAGTTATCTAGTTGATCTACCAGACCAGGCCATCAGGAGAAGAAGTTACCTGGTCGATGAAGAAAATGTTTTTGTCATCATCAAGGGCATAAAGTTCGTCACTAATTTGGAAATGGATTTAGTTAATTAAATACAATATCACTATAAGAGAAAGAAAGGAGAAGCAGACCGTATTGCTCGGTAAGCATATTTTGCAACACTGCATTCGGTTGGGTTCCCTTATAAAGGACCAAATGTAATTGGTTTAGTGTTCATTTACCTTTTGAAGAAATTTTTTTGGTAAAAGATTTGAGAGCAAATTTTGGGCTTGAAGTCTAAAACAGATGTAATATTGGTGCCTGGTATTTTGTGCCTCCCATTATTTCAGAAAGTAAGTGGTATTTGATATGTGAAGCAGATGTGGTGGCATTTCAGTAGTTTCTGTGCATTTTAGTTATGTAAAGCTGATGGACATTGAATGGATTTGCATCTCATTCCTGCCTATATCTTTTCCTCCCAAATCCTGCACACATGGTGTTTTTATCTCTTACTTTTTCTTCCTTTGGGTGATTGGTATTTTACCAATGGTTTGGAAATTATTTTTTAGATTTCAGCTTAATTCATTTGCTCCTCTCCATTTGCAGATTGAGCCAATTCCTAGTGGAAATCTGCCTCCTGGGTTTGACCCAAGCACATGCCGCAGTGTGTAAGTGTTTGTACATGGATTTCTTTTTTGGTTTTGTTTTGCTTTTTTGTTGCTGTTGTTGTGTTATGTGGTTAGCTTGCACATACTCTGATGTTTATTTAGAT
The DNA here is from genome assembly GCA_034509125.1 of Monilaria moniliformis. Taxonomy (NCBI): domain Eukaryota; kingdom Viridiplantae; phylum Streptophyta; class Magnoliopsida; order Caryophyllales; family Aizoaceae; genus Monilaria; species Monilaria moniliformis. Next base: position 7,527 of record JAYDZE010188549.1, on the reverse strand, counting down.
GAGTTATTGCTCCAAAATTAAATTCACATATGCATGTATATATATTTTCTAACAATAGAATCTATTTGATGCTGGTAGTCATACACGACCTCCTTTAGTAGACCATCTAGTCTTTTTGAGGAATACTCTGGCACCTGCACATATATATTCCATCTTGCTCATAAATGTGATACCATTTTGTCATTCTTGGGAAGATTCTTATAAGTTCCTTTATTTTTCTTTGTTTTCTTTTCTTTTTAAACTTCTAGGTTTTTTATTTTTTGAGAAAATGCAGGTATGTTGGTAACATTCACACACAGGTGACAGAACCACTTCTTCAAGAAGTTTTTGCAAGTACTGGTCCAGTTGAGAGCTGCAAACTTGTTAGAAAGGAAAAGGTGTGACTGCTCTCAAATACAGCCTTCTGGTTGTTCACATACATCTAAATTTCAGATTATGTTGACATTCTTTGCTTCGATGTTATGGTGCAGTCATCCTATGGGTTCATTCATTACTTTGATCGTAGATGTGCTTCCCTTGCAATATTGACTCTCAATGGAAGGCACTTGTAAGTAGTAATTACTGAAGATTTAATCTCAAAGTGCTGTGTGCCTCACATTAATATTCTTTTGTGAATTTCAGGTTTGGGCAGCCTATCAAAGTTAATTGGGCATATGCTAGTGGTCAGAGGGAAGACACATCAAGTGCGCATCGTCTTAATGTTTTTATCACGTGGCATCGGCTAAATTAGCTTATAATTTTGCTTGTCCATTGAGTGGCTCATGAACGTTTATGCCCATTTGCAGGTCACTATAACATTTTTGTTGGTGATCTCAGCCCTGAGGTTACTGACGCCATGTTGTATGCATGCTTTTCTGTTTATTCTAGCTGTTCGTAAGCATCTCTCCCTCACTCAAATTAATTTCTTTTACTTGTGTTTGTCAGGGTAATGCTTTTGTTGTTGTTATGTGCTCTTTAGTTCTAATAGGTGTTGGCTATCTTTTTTTTTTCATAGTGATGCAAGGGTTATGTGGGACCAAAAGACTGGCCGTTCTAGGGGATTTGGATTCGTCTCTTTCCGCAACCAACAGGTATTTCTTCATGCGATATCTGAATTTTTGTTCAAGCTGGTGTTTACGTGATACAGGATCCTTGAGTTTGCCCTTTATTTATATAATTTTATATATATATATATATTTATTTATTTATTTATTTAATTTTTTCTCTCAGGAAGCTCAAAGCGCAATAAATGATTTAACTGGTGAGCATGGTTTGGGTTAATTCCTAAAAACACAGTCTGTCTCAATTAACAGAAATCTTAAGTTTGCGTTATATGAAAACTTTGCAGGAAAATGGCTTGGTAGCAGGCAGATACGTTGTAACTGGGCCACAAAAGGTGCTGGTACCACTGATGAAAAGCAGAATTCAGATGCTCAAAGTGTTTTGGAACTAACAAATGGCTCATCTGGTGAGTATGTTTGGGAGACTATAAGTTTTAGTCGTTGCATGAAACTAAGAAGATTTTAATGCTGTAGTTGGTAGTTATAAGCTCTTAAGGATCGCTTTTTATATTTTGACCTAATTGCCATCTTTTTAACCTAACATCTCTGAGGGTGCTGTTTTTGGTTTCATTAGAAGAAACTAGATATGAATATCTGAATTGCATTCCTTTCATGTCTACTTGCTGTAGTCACTAGGTGATGACTACATATTGGTTTGACCATATCTGATGTAGACTTGTGCTTTTACAGAAGAGGTTAAGGAGGCAGCAAGCACTGACGCTCCTGAGAATAACCCTCAATACACCACTGTGTATGTTGGTAATCTTGCTCCAGAAGTAAGTCCTCTTTTGCTTGCTTCTCCACTCCCCCTATATAGATTGTCTCCTGGGAGTTCAGGATAGATTTTCTCATAGGAATTTAGAAGTAATGGTCTAAACCAGTTATATAGAAGAGTATACAATAAGTCAGGATCTGGAGAAGTATGTGGTTCTCTATAGGTGTTTGTGATGACCACTTGATTTAGATAGTTGATTGGATTGAATGATTCAATTTTGAATACATCTCACCTGTTGACTAGTTTGACTAGAACTCTCTTCAATTTGAAGCATCTTCGTTTCACAAAATTTACTTCCTTGGTTTTATTCTGCCAGGTAAGCCAGGTTGACCTCCACCGCCACTTCCATGTACTTGGTGCGGGATCAATTGAAGAAGTTAGGGTGCAGCGTGATAAAGGATTTGGCTTTGTGAGGTACAGCACCCATGCAGAGGCTGCCATGGCCATTCAATTGGGAAATGCTCAGTCATACCTCTGTGGCAAACAAATTAAGGTTTGTTTCACTCCCACTTGTTTATGTGGAGATGGACCAGATGGTAACCTATCAATAACAAGTAAACTTGAACATCTGTTGTCTCGTGACAGTTGCTGTCTGATTTTGTAGTTTTAGACTGTCCACATCATTACTTTCAAACCAAGTTCTACATATGCTGCCAATTGTGGAATTAAGGAAGCAAATTTGTGAATTTCAGTGGATGTATTGTACCCAGCACCATAGATGTAGTTGCCCCTTGCCATACTTCCTTCCTGCCATCTTTCCTGTCTTGCTCCTTCACCACTGTTTTGTCTTTGATTTCTGTTATTCCACTTCTAAACTGGAAAAACAATGGTGACTCTGTTTATCCTGCATAATTACCAGTTTAATATTCAATAAGCCGTGGAATGTGGGAACGGATAATGGTCATTCTCCCTCGTGTTACATTTATGTCCAAAATGTCATGGTTGTTGGAAGCTATATTTTCGAATTTTATTAATCTTTTGTCCATTTATTCATGCTTTTCCCATTTTTCAGTGTTCGTGGGGTAACAAACCAACTCCGCCCGGAACTAGCTCAAACCCTCTCCTTCCACCTGTACCTGCACCACTGCACGGCCTATCTGCTGCCGACCTTTTAGCATATGAGCGGCAAATTGCAATGAGCAAGATGGGCGGCGTCCCTGCCCTCATGCCTCACCAGGGGCAACACTCTCTGAAGCCAGCAACAATGGGAATGGGTGCAGGCGCTAGTCAGGCCATCTATGATGGTGGTTATCAGAATGTAGCTGCTGCCCAACAGCTTATGTACTACCAGTAATCTGTTGAGATTTGATACCCGTAATCTAGAATGTTCTGGCCTATGGCGCCCTGTGTTCGAGTTATTAACATTTTCTAGGATGTTGTGTAAAATCTGTTTGCTGGGGTGTCTTCCCAACTTAATTTGTGCTGGCCTTGTGTATCTTGCGCTATGTATGTTTGGATTCTTCTAGGAATGAACTGTGTGTGGCATATTTGAAAATTTGTCACTATTTTTCTTCCTTTGAAGCTAGAAACACTCGGATTATCAATTTCTTATATTTAACGTAGTACAATCATGAGTTTTATTATACCTTTACTTGAAGATGATGATTTTATCATAGTCCGAACTTGGTTGTTGCTTATATTTTGTTAAAGCTATGCTACTCAACGCGAATAAGGTTTAGGGCATGGTCCACATTAAATTTTATTGTTGGTAATTTGGTATAATTTTTTCGTAGGTCATCTTTATCCTAACCTTAAAACATTCGTTAGAATTCAATTTTCAATTGTCATGTAAGCATTTTACTTTTTAGTTATAATTAGGGGTGGTTAATCGGTTTGTCGGTTATCGGTTAACCGATAACCGAACCGAATAAGGTCGGTTATTGGTTAACCGATAACCGAAATTTTCGGTTCCGGTACGGTTTCGGTTCCTGGTTTTGAGCGAGTTCGGTTATCGGTTAAACCGATAACCGATCGGTTATAAACCGAAAAACCGAATTAAAATATAATAAATATAATTCTGCTAGCACTTGGTATGAAAACTGTATGTGGTTCAGTGGTTTCAGCTTTTCCTAACTAAGTAGAGGTCGCGAGTTCGACCCTTACTTGTGGCAAAGTTTTTGCACCCCTTCCACTCTCTTTTTCTCTCTAAATTCACGCCATTTGGCAGTTGCATGTACCCACTAATTATTTTTTTCTCTCCACCTTTCCATCTCTCCTCTCTCTGCATTTTCTCACCTCTCCAGCTCTCTTCTCCATTTCTCTCCAAACTCACCTCTCCAGCTCTCTTCTCCACTGCCACTGCAACGCACCATGTCTGCGCAACACTCTCCCCCCAGCTCCTCCCTCTCCCCCTCCGCGGCTTCGCAAATCGCTTCCGCTGACTCCGGGCCTCCGGTGCCGTCCAGTCCTCCTTCGCCTATGACTTCCAGGTTTTCCGCGTTGCCTTCAAATCAATGTCTGTGATTTTTTTTTTGGTGATTGCCTGATTGGCGTTGACGTTGAGATAGTGAGGGCACTGAGGGGAAAAGTTTTCTGTTCTTAATAGCACTTAGTGATGGTCCGATGAAATGTAGTTCAGGACAGAGCCTCCCTTCCTTTTCTCCTTCCAGATTTTAGCATCTTTCCAAAAGCGAACCAATGCTTATCATCCTCCCAATAGAGGCGCTAGTTATATGTATTATGTTCAATTGGCTTTTAAATGTTTTAAAGCCAATTGGAAGTGATTGGTGAAAGGATTAATTGCATTGAATTGATTCATAGTTTGAGAATAAATTTGACATTTGTTCTGTGAGTTGCGGGCGTAGTATGTCGATGAGCTCTCGATTGCTTTATGAGCTCGTTAATGAGTTTTGATCGGTTAGTTCGGTTAACCGACTAACCGATCGGTTATAACCGATCGGTTAGTTAGCTAACCGAATTGAAAACGGTTCCGGTTCCGGTTATACAATTTGGCGGTGTTCTATGTCGGTTAACCGACGTGTCGGTTCGGTTCCTAACCGAACCGACCGTTTAAGCACCCCTAAAAATATCTATGTTCTGTATTGATTCACTAAGCTGCCAAGAGAATCCTGAATCCAGGCTAATTTTCATGACATCCAGCACAAAATCTAAAGCTAGCGTGCAATACGTATGGTGAAAAACAGCTATGAATTACGAAACAACTCCTAAATATCCAATGAAAATAGCATGAGAACAAACATCAATAGAAACACAACTTCTTCCACAAGTACCACCCAGACAGTATTACAAATAACCAAAAAATCAACAGACAGAAGCATCACCTCAGAATTTATACCTGACTAGGGATCTAGCGCCTGTAAAACACAGATGAGTTGGACACTCGTAGAAAGAAGCATCACCTCAGAATTCAAAAAACCCATGAGAATTAAACCTCAATCCATTCATTAACATAAAAGAAGGAAAAAAGAGTAGAAGCAGAAAAAGAAAAACATCAAGCAATTGGAACGGGAAAAAAATGACGAGAGGAATATACCATGTAGTCAACGGTAATGAACGGATCGTTGACAGCAACAAGCTCAACATCGTCTCTTTGAAGAGCAACCCTCGCAACCAGACGGCCAATTCTACCGAAACCTTTACCCAACCACCAAACAATCAATCAATTGCAGTAGTTCATCGAGAATCATGTTATATCCAAACAACAAAAGTATACGAGAGATCAAATCTATTACCATTGATTCCGATCTTAATCTTTGCTGCACCGAGAGAGAAAAACAAATATAAGAAAAAACAGCTAGATCAGAAACTAGTAAGAGAGATGATCACGCTAAAAATAACCTAAAGATCACAAACCAGAAACAAAAATGAAAATTACCCATTTCTTGTTGGTAGAGTGAGAGAGAGCGGAAGTTGAGTGATAGAGCTACAGTGGAGGTAGAGAGAGGGAGTATGTGCCTGGAAACTGAGAAGAATAGGTGCGGTGGGGTTTTAGTATTTCAGATAAGCAGGTAAGGAACGGAATTATATGGTGCAGTCGGTGTATGCTCACTTTTTGTTTAGAGGAGAATCTGGGCCGTTCATCTCGATATTGTGGTGTTGATCGGCCCTTGGTCTGCGTGAAAAGCGGATAATAATTAATCACAGGCTATTTTCTGGAAGGTTCCCTGGCATAGACGGCTGAGATTATTTCGTTTGGAAAATGGTGGGCACTCCGTCACCCACCACTGTCGCAACTTGTCCGCTCTTCCTGACTTTAGCTAGTAAATACTAGATCACACTACGGAATAATTGACATAATGACTTTTTTTAGTATCAACAAATTTAAACATCGAAAAACATTTAACAATAAATTTAGCATATTTCAAAAAATGTCATCAACTTCCGATTATTCACCAAATGTTCCCAACTTTCAGCGTAAATGTTCTGCTATGCAAAAATTTCACCTTAATACATGAAATGACGTCGTTTTAGCAAAAAAATAAATAAGGTTAATAGTGTTTTTTGTCCCCAATTTTTTTGTTATACTTTTCGATATTGGGGACATTTTCTGTATTAAAATAGAAGACATTTTATGAAATATACTAAAAGATGGAGACAGAAAACACTTTTAATTATTCTTATTTTTTGCTAAAACGATGTTGTTTATATGTTGAGGTGGAAAACAAATTGTATGAAGAACGTTGCAAATAATAAAAGTCAAATGAGATATATAATGGCGGACGTCCCGAAATGACAGAATGAGACTTTTAATGTCAGACGAATGAAATAATAAATATTAGCATTAATTGTAATTCACTGGTATTCTTCACCTTTATAATGATAAATGACCAATGTACAAATTCAAAGGCCCCATTCCCCAACTTCGAAGGAAAAAATAGACTTAGATAAGTAATGTATCATGTCACATATAAAGAGGAAAGCATAATCACTGACTCAATTCATCTTGAGTGAATAATCTTCACGAAACTAAAATACTAATAATAAAAGGTTAATAATTAAATCTATCGACTTTTAGTGGTTTTATTAATTTTATCACAACTTATGAAAAATTTCAATTTTATCTCTAACATGTAGCGATTATATAAACTATATACCAATCTTTTTAACTTATCAACTCTATCATATTCTTTCTAACTTGTATCAATTTTATCATTGAAATTTTATACCAAACTGTTGAGTCGTGAAATGACGTAAAGATGACCTATAATTTTGTTTCGAAAAATAAAATGCATAACAGGATATTAATATTTCATTTTATTATTTATTTTAAAGAAAATATATATCTCTCAGAAAATGTTATTTAAAATGATATAAATTGAAACAATAAGGATAAAATTGATAAGTTGAACAGATTAGGAAAAAATTGACATAATTGCTAAAGATTGAGATATAATTGATAAGTTTCAAATATTAAAATAAATTCGATCGTTAGCCTAATAAAAATAACATTTTTAACATTAAGAACAAGGTAAAATTTACCAAGAATCTCATAAGCATATTATGTTCATATCACCCCTTTTTGCTTCCATATGCATATGCCTGTTGAGGAATAAAAGAAGCTACAGTAGAAACACAAATATTTACGTTTACTTTTCTAGACCGAATTTGTAATGTCCCTAAAACGGCCCTAGTTAAAATTATGAATTTCCGGTGCGATAAGATCGCCGAATAGGGGTTTTGGCGATTCTTCGAGAAATAATTAATGAAATGAATTGAGATGGACGAAGGACTCTATTATATAAATAGAGTTTA
>JAYDZE010188438.1:0-21332 GCA_034509125.1 Monilaria moniliformis | reverse complement strand
TATTATTATTATTATTATTATTATTATTATTATTATTATTATTATTATTATTATTATTATTATTATTATTATATTTCCTAGTTTTGTTTAAAATTTATCATTTCGTGTCATTATTGTGTCGATATCATATCGTGTCGTGTCACCTTTGTGTTTGTGTTTGTACAAAACGTATTGTTCTCGTCTTCGTGTAAGACAGATCCTTAATGGATTGTGTCCGTGTTTGATCATCGTGTTCACACGATAATGACCTGACATGCAATGAACTACTAGAAATTAAGATAATTTACTCCAAAGATGAAATGGGGCAGTCTTGTGGGACACTAATGTTACATTAAGTCAACTATCAACATTGCTCACAACTCTAAGGAATATGATCAATTGCAAGCTCTATTTGCAGCCTGGATTTTGTCCTCCAACAATCAGCTTCTTAAGTTTCTCACAATGTGGCCTCTTTGGTAATGTACGAAACTAATAGGCAAACTTCAAGTGGGAGCTATTCACTCGCCATCTTTAGTGGGACTGCTGACAGCCTTTAGCAGCCCAGACTAATAATGAATCATTTTCGTTTGCCCATTCCTCAGTTTTCTTTTAGGAAATTATGTTTAGGTAGTTTTTGTATGTTACAGGGATTTTTTAGTACAATTTTATGTACTTAGAAGCCTAAATATAGTAACATCAGAGTTCTGCTCAAGTTGTTATAATTAGTATAATTGATCATTGTTAACTTTATACTCGCTCCATTCCATTCGAAGTGTCTCACCTTCCTTTTTGAGTTGTCCCGTTCCAATTTAGGAAACAATAAGGGCTTTTAATTGTGTAATTAGCTATGTAATTGCCTTTTGACTTTTCTCTCTCTCTAAAAACATGTGTGCCGATACATTTTATACTCTAATAACCTTTTCCTTAATACCCGTGTCCAAAAGATATGAGACACTTCGAGTGGGACGGAGGGAGTATATTTTAGTAAAATGAGATTGTGTTTGATGCCTTGCAGCTATTGAAATTTTTTAAAGCAAGTGAACCATGGAGACGTGTGTACCCAGCGCCAGATGCTGAGAAGAGAAACCCGCAGCAATATTCCAGTTTGGAGTTAGAACATGAACTTTTTCAACTATTCCTTGATGCTAGGGCACCAAGGTAATAACTTATGATCATAGATGGTAGTATCTTTATGATGTGTGCTTAGTTCTATAAATTAGTGCATGCACATTCTATGAATTTGTATTTCAATTAGAATGATGCAGAAACTGTCGTTTTGAAGCACGATGGAATGCTTTTGCATTTTTCTAAATTTAAGACCAACTCCAATGCAGGACCGAAACACCAATTTGGTGCCATTTTCATGCCATTTAGCTCTAATCGCACACCAAGTTTGGTGCGGGCTTGAATTATATTTTAGATAGTACTTTTGATTCATAGGTGTGAATGGAATGTTTTGGATGAATTTTTTTTTTTTTGGTATCTTGTGAGGGTTGTTGGAATTGAGAAATTTTTGGAGCTCAAATTTCATCAGTTTGGTGCAAAATCCACACCAAAATGGTCCTATACATTGGAGATGCTCTGAATGAGCCCTTTTCTGCATGCAATATGGTTCATGTTCAGAATGGAAATATACCTTTGTGTATATAGAGAATAAATAATATAGACCCCCCCCAGCTTCCCGTAGTACTATAAATCTCCATACCCGTGCATAACACAAAAATGCATAATGTTGAACACAAAAGTGCGTACATGAAATCAGAAGTGCACAAAAGGCATTAACTCGAAAAGTGCATATATATATAATTGTTTGCAATTTTGAATTCATATATGTACTTTTGTGTTCAGCATTACACATTTTTGTGTTTACATTATACACCGACATGGGATCTACGGTACTATGGGAGAAATGAGTCTGTGTGTATATACATATATTATATCGTCAACATTTCACCTTTAACTTTAATAGTCTCTCCTTTTGTATTACTTCTGCATTGGAGTGCAAGTTTCATGAGACTAAAGGAAATTATTCATCTATGGAATGACATACTGTTGGAAACTGTGCCAGCTTATGGGGCTAGAACATTAGGAACTCATTGCTGCAAAACTTGTGGTGAGATTGTGACAGCACAAATGTATTACGGTCGTCCTTGTTACCATAACAAAACCAAGTTTTTACCATCCACAGATAGGTTACAAAATGTTTACCAACTTGTTATGTCGATTGAAACATTGACTATTTACATTTGATTGGAGCTTTTTTGGTTGGATTTTTTTTATTATTGCAAATGTTTTCAGAGTTCAATTCATCACCGAGAATGCAGTTAGAGAGTTTCTTACAAACCTGGGCTGGTTGAATAACTTATTGTGCATTACACTTGTAGATTGTGCTTGTTTATCTTCTTCCATTGCCTATCGTGATTCCAATAAAAGGGTACTGTTCAATTTATGTTCGCCGCACAGAGAGAGAGAGAGAGAGAGAGGGAGGGAGGGAGGGAGGGAGGGAGGGAGGGAGAGATCATGCATATGTTTGCATGTGTCATGCATGAATGAGCATCTTTCTTTACATGTGAGTTTATTTTCACCAACATCATGATGCTCGATCAGGAAATGTATCCAATTTTTGTACTCCCCTCTATGCTTTCTCTCTCTTGAATGAAAGTATCCTGCCTCTTTATCCAGTTAAATAAATAGGTGGGAAGCCAATCACAGTTGGTGCATTGAAATCCTTGTTTTCACTTTAATATTGGACTATTGTGTTTTCAGAAATTCTAATATTATCGAATTTTACTGGCATTTACCACGTGCCAGCTACACCATGGGCATTGCAGCTGATAGCTGGCTCACATACATGGATCGGCTGCTGACTCTAGGTGATGATCGTACAGCCGAGAAGAACTCTCTGAAAGCAAGAATAATTAAGTTGATTGACATCTACTACGACGCACTTGATGCACCAAAAAGTGGAAAAAAGGTAGATATTGGCTTTATTTTACATTTTTTTTGTGTGAGATGCTCGTTTTATGTAGTGGCTCTTCTATCATTCCCTAAAAATGTGTTATTTTGTACTCAACCAGATTTGTTTGATTGTAATTTGCACACACATTTTATGCTAGTTCAAATACACTAGTATTTTACAGTATACCCATTTCCTAGAAAACCTGAAGGCTCCCCAAGTCGCTTGAATTTATATCTGTGTTACCCTTGGTAACTATTAAAACTATCTGTGGTGGTTTTTGCATAATTTTGGAAGCTCCAACTCATGTACATGTTACATGGCATAAGTATATTAAGTCTAGCTTATTATTGTCTTAATTATGCCAAGTAGTTATAGCTTAAGGACAGATCTTTGGTAAATTTATGATTTGGGTGATGCTATCAATTTGACAAAGAGTTGATTTGATCTCTATTTCAAGTCATGCCGGATTTATATACGCATGGTTTACCTCAGCAAATATGATTGACCACTTTTGCTAGTAATCTTTGGGTTAGCTGTATAGCTTGAACTTTGCGATAGATGAAAAACATTCACTCTCCTATTAATAATGGAACACAAAGATTTTAATTATTGTAATAATTATTCAATGTCAATGTATACCAGAGATGGTAAAGAAGGTCATTTGAATAATGGATTGATTGATTTATCTATAATTTCATTCGAGTAGTACTTACAAGGAACATATTCTATTGTTGTTTCACTATAAATAAAGTAGATCGTATAGGTAGGATTCATGGAGAGGATTAGTGAGTAAATTGGCTTAATGTTAGGTCTCCCTAGGGTAGATCTTGGAGATCCTAATGTCATTTTACTTCTTTGTTCTTTCATTACCCTTAGATCTCTCACATATACATATAATTTGTACATCTATCTCAGCATGCACCGATAACAAATTATTTCATCCTTGGGAAACAGATAGATGTACCTGATGATTTGAAAGCAGAGTTGTTTCCGCATCACATGGGAAAGGGGATTGAGAATAGCTATAACTCCTCCTCCATATTGGGTCAAATATATGACAGAGTACTGGAATTTCGTAGTGATGCTGTGCATAGAAAAGGTGAGTGTTCCTTAAAATCAATCATTGACATTCCTAGCAAATCATTTTATCATGAATAACCATAATAATGTCAAACTATGTTCTCATCTGACAATTCAAGCAACTACTTGTTTTTATATATTTCTTTGTTTCTTAATGGCGCAGAAATCTGGAAATTGCCATGCTTTGATATTCCAGTCCCTGAGGATTATATCATCAAGTGGAGAGATAGGTATGACTGCTATCGCAGAGAGATGGGAAAAGCCCTAAATTCCGATGGTGAGTTTAAGACTGACGCCGCAGATGATGTGATAAAAAAGTACAAGCAGGTATGATATTTTTTTGCACTAAAAGAATCTTTTTAAGAAAATAAGGCATTTTTGATGAGATATATGAAAATACAGTTGTTGTACGAAGCACCTGATATGGACGAAAGTGCAAAGAATACCCGAGTTTTATATGAGGAATCCCTTGCTATATATCATGTAACATACGACTACGCGGCTAGCTACGGTATCGAGAAATGTGGTTTTGCCTGGAAAGTGGCGGGATCTGCGCTGTGCAGTCTCTGTGCCTGGAAATCAGCTGCTCCAAAAGAGAAGCCGTTGACGATGTTACCGTCGCTCCTGCGCGACTTGTTGAACTAAGCGGTATGTATCTATATGTATAATGTGCGTCATGTGTACAATGGACTTAGTAGTATGTGTTCCTAAGTTGGGATACCTGTGTTAGTTAACCTACTTGTATGTTGTAACCATACTAGTTCATGTTAGTTATGTAGGCAATTCCAACTTTGTAAAATATGATAAATCGTGAACAAAGAGGCGTCGGAGGGGTAAGTTTCCTGGTGCCAATAGTAGTGGTAGTAGTAGTAATTGTAGTAACTGACTAATTTTTTTTTTTTTTTTTAAAGAAAAAACTATCAATTGACAAAAACTAAATAACTCCGCTAGGGCTGTCCAAACGGGTTCGGGTAAACGGGAAAACCCGAACCCGACCCGAAACCCGTCGGGTATTGGGTATCCGATACCCGTAAATGCGGGTTCGGGTGTATTTTCGGGTGTATAAGTTGCTAAAATGTCGGGTATCGGGTTACCCGATCGGGTTGCGGGTATACCCGATACCCGACCCATACCCGATTTGGACATTTGGGGGTGATTTAAATTAGGGCTTCTGTATCTGTTTCATTTCACATCACACACCCGTTTGGACAGACAGCCTCTCTCTCGACTTTACAGTCTCCTCTCTCTCGACACTGCGGCGTGCGGCCCGCCACCGGCCAGTTGACCGCCGCGGGCGTGATGCGAGGCCCCGCGAGGCGCGACACCGTGAGTCCCTTCGTGGTGGAACTGGAACTCCATCCAGCAAGAAATAATACTGCTACTTCTTCTTCTTCCATTTTTGCTCTGTATGTGTTTGTGTGTTTCCTTGAGTTTGTTATGATGTTTTGTTTTGGGTTGATTATAATAGATTAGGTGTGTTGCCAAATGCAGGGAGGATTGGGGCATCATGAAGGAGAAGAAATTAGTGAAAATGTGAGAGGTGGATGTATATCAATTAAGTCGATCATTAGTGGTAAAAGAAATGAGAAAATTGGGTCACGTGTGTTTGTTGATTTGGAGCCGTGCTCAAAATAAAATTATGAGCCCCAATGATTAGTTTCGCATTTTGTTTGTGTTCTATTAATATTTTGAGTCCTATTATAGGGATACTTTGAACTTGGTAGCTAGTATTTTGTTTCATTTGAAAAACTATGTTCTACATCATCTTCACTTCTTCAGTACCTACGTTTTCCAATTACACTGTATTTACTCTATTCTTATTATGCAATCTCGTCATTTCATTTTCACATCATAACCAACAGCCCACCTCTCTAACACTACAACAGAGCGTGGATTGTTGGTGTATTAATTTGAGAATTTTGTTAAATCACAATAATATTTAAAAAAAAAAATCGGGTAATCGGATACCCAATTACCCGAATTCGGGTATCCGACATTGAGATCGGGTCAGGTATCGGGTGCATCGCTGTGGCCGATTTCGGGTGCGGGTACCCGATTGGACAGGCAATTCTTAGTTACCAGCTAGTTACCATTTCTATCCAAATATCTTTAGAATTTTTTTTACATTTTTTCTATTCTAGAAATAGTTTCTAGAATTTTCACTTTTTTATAAATATTATACAACTTGAAGTTTCTTCAAAATATATTTCGCCCATGTGAATAAGAATAATAGAGATGAGAATTTATGAGATATTTTTATGATAAATTTGCAGCTGGAATGATTTTTTTGTTTGAAGAAACTGATTGAGGAAAGTAGTGTTGGGAAATGCAAAAACTCAATTTTTTTTTTAATTTTTTTTAGGTTCAAAGTAGTGGAGTAATCTTAATTTCGTGTTTTCACATTTTTTATTTTTAATTGTAAACATGCACTTCATGCTAACGTGTGTGAGAAAGAGTAAGATTTTTTTTCACGAACTCAATTTGTAATAAGGAGTATGATTTTGTTTTCAATTCTTCAATTCAACATTTACCTCTCAACACATTGAATTTATTACTTTTGTTATCAACATTGTCAATTTGATTCACCTATTCTCTTCAATGGTCAAAAAATTATCAACGTACAAGTACATATGATATACTAATTAAGGCTATCCATAGTCTTCATTAAATATAATATTTATTGAAGAAACAAAATGCACGTAATTATTAAATAAAATCAATATTTAAACATGCAGCGTTTTCATATTAGCAATAATATAAATTCTTTTAGCATTTCTACAAACAAGAAAAGATGCTAAAAAATTAAAATCAATAGAATTAATTAATTTCATTGCTATGTGGAAGCGGGACTTCACTTCCTTTTACCCTATTTCTTGGTGGAATTGATGCATTTGTAACAGATTCCCATCCACAATAAATGTAGTTTTTTTTTTTTTTTTGCTGTTTTCATTCATTCACAATAATTGTATCATTTTTTTGGGGGATTATACTTTCTTATAATTAAACTTCATAACAACTTACTATTTACAATAAACACCCAACCTTGGCCCTCAGTTGTTAACTTGACAACTCAAATATGATAGATTTCTTTCTCCACTCTAAGCATATATAATAATCATTTATTAAAATATGTGTTGTCTACACTGCACCACATTTATTATGGATGGAGCAAATATCTTATCTTTTTTTATTTGTAATTTAATATAGTGTTAATTGACTATAAATCCACCAATTATTAGTGAATTCTAGATTTTCCCATAATCTTTATAATTAATTCCTAAATTTGTAAATTTTTATTTATTTTTGAATTTTCCACAAATTCAAATTCCGATCATATCAAAACTGATGTGACATCAAAAATTGAGACGTGATGGTGTCAATAATTAAAATGACACCATTTTGATTATAAAAAACTAAAATTAAGAAATATTTCCTTTTTCTATGTCATTTTTCCATCTCTTACCCTCCTTTTTCTCTTTTCTTTTCTATCACATAAACAAAAGAGGGAGAGAGAGAGAAAGCAAAATGCAATGAATGTTTTGGATTAGAATGTTGCCTTGAAATGAAGCAATCAAATTAACCCCTTGTTTTCCGGGAGGCTCCCATTTATGACCTTACGCTGCTGACTTTCCAAACATTCATCAGCATCCAGACGCGTGTACTCGCCCAACCTAATTCTATCCCAAAATTCAACTCCCATATACATTTTTTTATCTTTTTCTGTCGCTTTTTCTCTTTTACAGTTACTGCAACTTTGCTTCTCTCGCGTAAAGCTGGTAAAATTTCCTGCTTTTTGGTGCGCCAATTGATTCAATTTTTGGAGGGCTTTTTGAAAGCATCAAGTTTGGAACCAATCCATTTTCTTTTTGCATTCGGATTTGAATGATGAAATGTGGCGTTGGTGGGGCCAAGCAGTCGTGACAGGTATTCATGAGAAATTCAATTTTCTTTCCTTTCACTAGCGCCATTCCTTCGGTTCAAAGAAATAGATAATGTATTGTGTTTGTTACCCATATTAATTGTGAATTCTTTACTGCCCCTTCTTATCATTTCTTGGATAAAGTTATATTCTTTATTGGAAATAGGGATGTCCTCTTTACAGCGATTTTCACACACACACGCACATTTATATATAGGTGTGTATGTAAATTCTTTAGTGAACAAGCTCGTGTTCTTGGCGTTGCAGATTTGGGGATAACCATCCATTTTGACTGCATTTTCCAAGAGCTTCAAGTAAGCACCACCCTCTCAGACTCTTATTGGAAATGGCTTCCTTTTTCTATTCGCGCAAACACACGCAATTGCTGATTGATGAAATGTGGGATCTGTAATAATTGAACAGTTATTGCTGATTTGCGATCTGAGTACCTATAGGACAACCATGATCGTGAATTCTCTTTTATTAATTAAGTCTAGACTTTGATTTGTTTGCGCTGGCTGGTCTTATTTGGTACGACCCTTATATAGAATAGAGACTGTAATCCAATATGCTATTCAATGTTAGGAAGCAATTGAAGTTCTTTTGATTTACTGCTATGATAATTCATTGATGATGTTGAAGATACTAATTAGAGTTAAATTGCCTTCTACATTTAAGAGGTTTTCACCCGTAGATAGATGTTGAGTGCATTCGTGATTTAGAGAACCGTTGTCATTAAAGGTAAGATAGTTGTGACTTGTCCTTTATATTATTTGATCCATATTCATCAGATTGAGTAAAGTGTGAAATGGGGTAATTGACCATGCATCGGGGGCGGACACAAGAATTTATTTTGAGGGGGGCCTTATTGTTGTGTGATGGAGCAACACTTGCATGAATGATGTGAAAAGTGAAGGAGAAAAGGTCGTTGCCAATATCTTTTTATTTAGTTTCTCTTTTCTATAGGTGTGTTTAGTCATTTTATTAACACATTTGAGTTTCTCAATATTTATCTTAAAAAACAACATTACTTTCTACTAAAATACTTCTCCATATTCTAGCTGTGACGGGGCCTAAAGCAAATTTCCGACGAATCAAGGAATCTACCCCCCCCCCCCACCCAAAAAGAGAGAGTTAAAAGAAAAATAAATTTGGGGGAGCCGAGGCCCCCAAGTATGATAATAGTATGACATTTACATTATGGTGTGAAAAATAAATAAGTTCCTCTCTGATTCGTAAATAGTCAAAGAGGATGTTCGATTTATACTCTAGTACTTTTTGGATATAAAAAAGAAGAAGAAAAAAGTTTAAGATGTTGGAAGATCCACAAGCTGTCAATGTAAGATGTGTTTGTACTCTGTTATGTATTGTTATCCATCTTTAATCTATATTTATGCATATCTAATGCTTTACTACCTTATGAATATATTTAAATTAATCTGTAGTCATTGTAGTACATGCTAATGGGGTGGATCTTATGTTTAGCATAAAAGTTAGATAAGTAAATTGTATCAGAACACTCATGTGAATTAAAGATACACTACCTCCGTCCCATTAGAATAGGATTCAAGCTCCTGGCACGAATGTTTAGAAACAAGTAGTTTATAATGAAATAGGAGAGAGAAGATAACTTTTGTTGAAGGTGTTTTTGTCGAAAAAGTAGGAGAGAAAATTAATAAAGTAGGAAAAGAGAAAAAATAAGTGGGGTCATAATGGCATACGGTACAAATTATGAGCTATAATGGGGTGTTTGTTATGTATTGACTTTATATTTTAGGTAGTGGCCTATTGAAATGGGACGTCTAAATAAAGGCAAGATGGCTTATTGAAATGGGACTGAGGGAGTACAATTTTATTGAAAAATATACAATTAAGGGACAGCACTTCAGAATCACCAAAACACTGTGCCAAAATCGATGCTGCATCATTCAATTGTTATTTTAGTGACTCAAATGGAGCTTCTGTTGGGTCTAGGATATAAATTGTTGCCCTTATTTAGATGTTTGCAACAAATTGGCTCGATGCTGGAGTTCTCCTTATCCTAATCTCCAGTGTCTGTACTTGTCCTTCACTCTTTTCTGGAATCATTCAAGTGGTGTCTTGTTATAGTTATTTGTTATGTTCATGTTCCCACAAAACATATTTTTATTTTAAATTCAATCCTATGTTGTCAACTATGAACTTGATAACTGTCTAATGCGAGACTTATTTGCAGGGCGTATCCTAGTCTTGGGAACTTCTGGGGCCATGGCAAACCAAAATCTCTCAGAAATTTGTTGTTATTACTGCTCGGAAATGGATGACATTTTTTCTCGTCTCTTAAGCTTAACTTCTTGTATAACACGTCGAGTAATTGAATTTATTGGTGAGCTGTTTTTAGCATTATAAATTTTTGCTAGTAGTTGCTAAGATAATGACCTTGTCATCTCCCTTAAACGTTGCAATTGCATGCAGCTTTGTCTAACTTCTCACTTCAACCTTGTGTTTCTTCTTTAAATACTGTACTTGCAGAAGATATTGTGTTGAGGGATGTGATTCGATTGTTAAGAGATTCAGAAATCAATTATTGTTGCAAACAACCAACATCTGGAACCTGCACTGGTAAACAAAATTTGGCTCTTGAATATGCATCTTCTTCAAGAGATTGTAACTCCAGTACAAGCATAGGCTTTCTTGACAGAGATGCCATATATCTGGAGGATCTATCATTCATCAATTCAGGATCAGAAACTGTTAATAGAAATTACTCTAGGAGTGTTCACTTCGTTTTTAAAGGGTAAAGCTACTGCTACAACGCTTTCTTTAATGAGTCCTTAATGAATGACATTGCTCGCAACCAGTATATTACAGAGTGTTGAATCTGAATCTGCTTCGCTGAGATTTTTTAACATATTTATTCTGATATTTGACGACTTTACCATTTAAACTGCCTTATGTTATTGCTGTTTGTAGGTTGACGCTTCCTATCTTTTTTTTTGAATTTGCTTGGACATCAACAATAGCAACATGGAGATGTATAAGTTATCATAAGGGATGTGTTCATGCCCGTGTGCAGAGGTGAAAGGATCTTGTTTTTTATTTTCCAAATTACTGGTTGTAAGGGAGTGTTCCCTTTAATTTTGATAGCTGTATTTGATTTTTCGGGGTGTTTGTAACTTTCATTCTGCAATTTCTCCAGTATTGTATCTCGAGTTGTGAGAACTTTGAATGGGTCTTCTGATGACATTGGGTGGTTACAAGCTTCTCCTGAAATGGCTCCAGTTGAGGATGGATCAGCTAGATTTCTAGAGCTGTTACAAGAAACTAGGTATGAGATATGAAGCTCAAAATAATTTAACCTTGATACGGTGTGATTTTTCTCTTCCATGATTTTTTGTCTCTTTTGGAAATTTTATACAATTAAAATACCACTGAGCTGTCACTTAAGACAAACATAATTAGTCTTACCCATTTGGAGTCATTCAAAATGAGAGGTACTGAGATAATTTTTGTCTTCTCTGCCAAATCCCATGGTCCTGTGATATTCTTGCATATGCATTAAGCCTTGTACTGGTTGATTACTTGAAGTTGCTCCAGTTAAGAATCCATTACTGGTTTTTCTATGATTTTTGATGTGTTTCATGTCAAGCTCACTCAACAAATGCCAAAGAGCCACACAGAAGATAAATATTGCAAGAACTGTATTTATGGTAATTAATTCGTAAAGAGTAAAACATGTAGTCATACTTATATCAGCATTGGGGATCATTTTAAGTGTTTTGTGTGTCAGATATCTAGCGTAAGCGAATCATCTAATGCTACTTCCTTCATTTGCTTTATGTTTTTTAACATCTTTTTCAACCAAAACCAAAGCAGTCAGTACCTTCCATGATTACCAAAATTTTGAAAGATAATGGTGGGATAGTAATAAACTGAAGTCATGTCATATGCACTGAAGAATCTGGTTGAGAAATCACAATTCAAGAATAAGAAGAATAAATAGCATACTTCTGGACGGACTGGTGAAATAGTAGTTTGTTTGACAATTTATTGAAGCCAGACCAGATCATTAAATGAACATAGATTTATGTAAGCTAGGGTTAAGAAAAAAGAATCATGTGTGCCTGTGAAGGGGCTATTATATATTACATGTCTCTTCTTGCCAGGACGAAAGTTAAGGTCTACATTTGGTTGTCCTTATCAGTTTTCACAATTTTCCTCTCATTAATGTTCCACATGATACTCAAGTGAGGATCTCTTACATTTGAAATGCCTCCTGGTTAATGGATTTAACACCCATGTAAGGAGATAGAGGTGTAGTGCAGCTTTCATATATACGTGCAGGTTCTTAGAATAATAATTAACAGGAAGGACAAACTTGAGGCTCACCATTGAAAATCATACTGGATAATTTCTTAAGCCTATGGTAGAATCAGTTGTAGAATATTTCATTTTCCTTACCAACCAATGAAGCAAAAATAGTGTAGTTGAAGAGATTCATAGTAGTATAGCTGCTGAAAGCATAATTCACTTATTTATACATTACTACTTTATGCTGTTACACTTAGTTGGTAGAGGGGTGAACTGTAAGTTTTCCACAGAGTCTAAGATGGGTGGGACAAGGATAGTTTTCCACAGAGTCTAAGATGGGTGGGACAATGATAGAGGAGACTATGTGTGCCAAATTTGAAAGATGAAAAATACCTGGAAAATGAGATTTTTCTAATAAATTAAATTTTAAACAAGGTTGATGAGTTGTTAACTGTCTTTTCTCCATAATAGATATGGATGTTGCTGTAACAAACTGTTTCATAGTATGAACTTCTTTTGCCTCTACTAGTTTAGATCATTTCTTTTTTCAAATGAATGTGATATCGATGAAAGCAATAACTTGAGGGGAGAATCACATTTATACTTTTATTTATTTATTATGATTTGGAATTTTAAAGAGTCATTACATTGAAACCAATGCTGTATTTGATTTAGGTGCTCTGTAGAAGGTATTGCTGAAGATATTTTGGAAGTGAAAATGAATGAGAGTTATGTCTTATTTTGGAAGGTTTCTGGTTAGTCGCATAAGTTAGCCATTTTCAATAGATAATGTAGTATTTCTTTCAAGTAAAAATGAAGATGGTTATGAGAACATGTTTATTGAAGAATATATGTTGATATGGTAATTTGATACTACACTATTGTTGATGCAATATAGGCCCTACACTTTTCTGATGAAGAGTCCATTTGTTTTTGGGGAATGATTTACTGTTCACCAATTTTATTTTGAAAGAATGAGGCACTCAAGGCAATGTGAATACACACATAAGCGTGAACCACCTTCCCATTTAGTATTCACTCACTTCTAATGAAGTCAAATGCCCTTCTTAATTACCCCCGTCCTTCGAATAAAATAAATTTAGGTTTCTGTGCATATTGTCATTTTATTTTCCAATCTATTGTTGGTTTACGAGATTTTGTCCTTGCATTTTCAACTTGGCAGAGCGACAACCAGATCACATGTATCTGTGTATGTATTGTTGTCAGGAATGGGGTGCACAAACTACCTGATTCTTTTGTCTACCTGCTGATTCCAGGTTTGACAACTAATGGTCTCTTGCAGACTTTTTTTTATCTTTTATACTTTAGGGTGCTTGGTATGGGGTTCTTGGGGATCAAAATGGAATTGAAAGGGTGTTGGTGTCTTGGTGTGGCGGAAATATTCCCTTGTTCTCATTTTCATCCCCCCACCCCCCAATCCAATGGGAGTTTCAACTGTGATTTCCTACCACTATCATACACCTATCCAATTCCCTTGAAATTACCAAGCACCCCCACCAATAGCTTAATATGTTGTGTCTGATGCTTCAACATTTGAATTTTGTGAAATGAGTCAGGACTTTTCAGCAATCATGGTCCCTTGTATTTTGTCAGCACCAAGAGGTTTTTCTCAAAGATGGGTCTTGCTTGCCATATTGCTAAAATTCACAGTGAGGTAATGCAGATTCTTTTTCTTTTTTATTTATCAGAATTTGTAACTAGAATTTCAGTGGTTGTCCCTGCTACTAACTTTGTAACCTCATTTTTTGATAATTAAGTGACAACTTTCTTAAATGTTTATTATGTTTTAATACCCTACTAAGGCATCAGTGGAGCACAATGCTTGGGAACTGAAGCAATACATAGAGGAGTTATACTGGGGGTCTGGCAAACGTGTGATGTTGCTCGGCCACAGCAAGGGTGGAGTTGATGCTGCTGCTGCCTTGTCTATTTATTCACAAGAGTTGAGAGATAAAGTTGCAGGATTGGCACTTGTCCAAAGTCCCTATGGGGGAACACCCATAGCTTCTGATATTCTTCGTGAAGGCCAGGTCGCCGACAAGGAAACCCGCAGGATCATGGAGTTTCTAATTTGCAAACTGATTAAGGTGACATTCTCTTTCCATTCTAGTCCTCTCTTATTCCGTCCATTCATACCAACTACATCCTTAGGGTGGTGTTTACTGTTCAGGATTGACGATATACAGTTTTGAGAATTTTTATTTTCCTCACAGATTTTTTCAATCCTAGCCGTACTATTTTTATCTATCTAGGCTAATCCTCAGTAGTAAACACCTCCATAGTGTCATTCTTCAATTTCTTGTAGTAGTAGAGTACCATTCACCTATGGTGTACAATGTTCTCTGTTATCAGAGAGCACTAAGATCAAACTTTATTCTCAACTTTTGAAGGGGGATACTTTGCATTCTGGAGATGCGCATAGGAATGCTTTACTTGCATTGAGAAATTTTTGAGATCTTTCAAATTGCAGAAATGACCTGCTGATTATCTGCTTCTGTAATTTGCAAGTGTTTGATGAACGTATTTGTCTGCAATATATATTTGCATTATGTGATAGTTCAGATGTGACATGGGCCTGTTTTCTGTATACTTGGTTTTAACATCATGGTAACTGAATAATGGTTATGGTTATTCTTTCGTCTAGGGTGATATAAGAGCACTTGAGGATCTCACCTATGAGAAACGAAAGGAATTTATCCGTAAACACAAACTTCCAGATAATATCCCTCTCATCTCCTTCCACTCTGAAGCAAGTGTGGCACCCGGTGTGATTGCCACCATGTCGCACATTGCCCATGCAGAACTTCCCTGGCTACCTCGAATTTTAAATGAGAATGCAGACGATGATGCCATCTTTGCAGCACGAAAGGTGCCCGTCATAGTCCCAGTTTCTGCTGCCATGGCTCTCACGGCACTCCACTTGCAACTAAGATATGGAGAGAAGAGCGATGGGCTCGTGACATGTCGCGATGCTGAAGTCCCGGGTTCTGTTGTGGTCAAGCCCGATAAGAAACTCGACCATTCCTGGATGGTGTACTCTTCTTGGAAGAAAGAGCCTACTGAGCCTGATGCTTGTGCAATGTGTGAAGCTTTATTGACTATGCTCGTCGAGCTCGGGAAAAAAGCTTCCAACTGAAGGTGCTTTCTCTCTTGCACCCTTATGCTGTTTCCTTGTTAACTGACTACTAGAAGTTGCAAATCAGTGTCATTGTTATAAAAGTTTCAAGGTGGCTGGTGATCTTCTAAGTTGCATATTAGCTAACAACTTTTGCATTATGCTTCGTTAGAACTATCGAGATCGTATTGTTGAGTACGATGACAAGGTAGTCATTAGCGTTTATGCACACTTTATGTAATATTTAGGTGTATATTTGAGTTGCAGTTTCCATTGTAGCTCAATTGGTGGTACGTTGTTCCTCCAATCAGTAGGTTGGGGATTCGAGCTATGTCGTGTGCGTGATTGTATGGACGTGGGTGAGTTGTAACTAATGGTATAAGCATCAATTAATTTAGTATTTCTCGGCGTGAAACTATAAGGTTGTCTTATATTGATTTATAGGATAAAGTAACCATCACTTTTAACATTTCCCTTACTCTCAAGATTTTTGGAATAAAGGATGTCCAACTCAAAAATAAGGATGTCATTTAAAGTACCACACATGCCACAAGCAATGCTCGATAATGTTATATTTAGTGCAAATATATTATGTTTGAATTTTCCACAATTAATTTTAAATATTTGAAATTATAAATTAATACCTATAATATCATTGTTGAAACTTTCTTGGGCTGTCAATTTCGACCAACCTCGTCGTTGGCTCTTGGAATTGAGGCGACAATAAAATTTCTCCCTCAACTAGAGAACCACCAAACTAAATTTTCAATTGGCAATTCAATAAGAAGAGCAAGTTGGTCTTTTTCTATTGATTGGATGAAATTGTTATTAGCAATGACAATAATATATATTTCTTTTGAAAAAATAGTAATATAAGTATTGTGAATTATTATTAATATTAATAATATAGTTTTTTAAGATTGATAATAGAAGTGTTGTTTTATCATAATGCATACATTGAGATATTATTGTGAAAACGTTCAATAATTGTTGTATAGAAATGTATTTTTCTCTATAGAAGTACGTGTTTCACCATAATCTAATTTCAGTATTATACCACATTCAGTACCATCAATTGGCCAAGATAGATGCGAATTTCGGATCGACAATGCAATCTTTCACAACAAGTTGTCCATATCTATCTGTAGAGAACTTGATTTTCTATAAGAAATCGACTGAAATATCTTCTATAGTCATAGATCTACCATTTAGTCTACAATATAGAAGAAAAACTTGTTTGCTTGATTTATGATTATATGCTTAAGAATAAATATCTATAGCCACAAAAGATAAATCATGTGACAATATAAAATTTCTCCTCAATACGTGAGAAACAAGGTTTTTTAATACAAAGTAGTCAAACTTAATACTTTCCGGTATACAAATCCTAATAGATATGTCATGTGTTCTTTGGAACTCCAAATTCATGCAATGATATTAATGTACTTCATCGATCTCCTATTTTTGACGATGTCTTAGAAGGTCAAGCACCACATGTCAGTTATGTAGTGAATGATTGTCAAAATAATAAGACATATTATATCACTGATGGCATATACTCTTCATGAGCTACATTTGTCAAGTCAATTAGGTCTGCACAAATCCGAAAGCACAAATTGTTTGCTCAACATCAAGAGTCTATCAGAATAGATGTTAAGCGAGCATTTGGAGTCCTACAAGTGCGTTTTGCATTTCTTAGAAGGCCATGTCTTGTTTGGGACCAGATTTTGATGGGAAAAATTATGATTTGTATTATCATGCATAATATAATATCAGAAGATGAATGCGACACATATCAAAATTATTATGATCCTATTGAATTTATTTATGATACTCCTGCAAGAGTAGAAGAAGAAAATGTTGAATATATTCGCTACTCTACTCAACGAATCGCGAGCTTGTCTTTTTATATGACAAATAAAGATTAACTTCGCAGTAGATAAATGCATATCGCCTCGATAGGACTTTATAGAGCACATATGAGAAAATTTTTTCACTCACAATTAAATGTGTAATTTCTATTTTGTTTGAATTATCATTCTATTTTTCACTCTTAATTTGTAACTTGGTTTGTTTATTTTATATTATTGTATTTCATTTCTTTTATTTTGTTTAATTTGTTTTATACTTTAATTTTATGCGTATAGTAATGTTTAGTAATTTTTATTATAAATTTAAAATATAAAATTTCTATAATTTTTTTAATATATTAAAATTATTAATATTTCTTACACATAATTAAAGATATATGTAAATATAAAATATTTTATTAGGTTAATTTGGAGTCACAAATAAAACTAGAAATTATATTAAATCCGAGGTTTGTCTACTATTAATAGAAGATTGTGTACACTGTACATGAACGACGGATAAATGAATATTTTATATATAATTTCTATCAGTACCTCGCAACCAGTGTAGAGCGAAACTGAACTAATTAATTGCCTTCTCCTTCTATCGAAACCCTAGGGTTTTTGGATGATTTTATCCTAAATTGTTCTTTGATTATTGGAAAATCGGCAATGGGAGCAAGCCGGAAGTTGCAGGGCGAGATCGATCGAGTTCTGAAGAAGGTTCAAGAAGGTGTCGACGTGTTTGACAGCATTTGGAACAAGGTGCTTTTGCCGCTCTTTACGATTTGTTTCCGAAAATAATCTTTTTTGGATGTGAACTTTGATTGAATTTGTGCTTTCCGTTGTTCAGGTTTATGATACAGACAATGCGAATCAGAAGGAAAAATTCGAGGCCGACTTGAAAAAGGAGATTAAGAAGTTGCAGAGGTATAGAGACCAGATCAAGACATGGATACAGTCCAGTGAGATTAAGGATAAGAAGGTATTCTCGGCGGCGAATTGGTTGCATTTTGCTATAAGTTTCATTTTCTTTCCTGTATTCAGTCAATTTTTGGCATTTTAACACTGTTTTATTTCGCTTTTACGTTATGTTACCATTCTGACAATTATACCCGCTTTTGACTATTAACGAGAACTTGTTTCACAGAATTCCCAGAAAATTTCCTTCTTTTGTAATTTATAGTTGCCATAGTCTAGTCAATACGATTTTTCTTTGAAATGCTTAATTCAAATAAAGTTGATGGACATGTATGATTTGTTTGAATTACAGTCTAGAAAAGAGAATAATGCGATAAGCCAAATAGCTCTGAGAATCTTGAGTAGTTTGGGGCTTGCATTTTCAATAGATTTCTACAGTTCTATCAAAATAAAAATTGGAGCTACTGTTGGTTGCTGATGTGAAAGTTGACGGACATGTATGATTTGTTTGAATTACAGTCTAGAAAAGAGAATAATGCGATATGCAAAATAGCTCTGAGAATCTTGAGTAGTTTGGGACTTGCATATTCAATTGATTTCTGCAGTTCTATCGTAATCACAATTGGAGCTACTGTTGGTTGCTGACGTGCATGATACTTGAATTATTGGCCTACTTTCTAGACATGAAGACATCCTGGCTATAAGAAATACTTAGTCTTCACGTGGAATTGAAGTTATCTAGAGTGTAGTTAGTTAGCTTTAGTGTATATATTATGTTACTTTGATAAGGACTGCTGTTTCTTTGTTTAACTATTTCTGAAGTGTGATCATAAAATTTAATGCTTATTTTTTGTTTTTATTTTGGTTATATGATATGCAAATCTTTTTCCCCCTTACATTATACATTCCTTTGAAAGGAGGAGTTCATCATACATACTTTTCCTACCTGAAATCACTTTGGTTATGTATCTTTTCTCTGCATTTAGCATTTGCTTATTAATGCTTTAGTTGTTTATGATTATTTTTTATTACAATTTACACTTCTGCAAAGGCAGAGTCTTGTCTCAACCTGATATGCCATCTATAAATGACACTCTTGCAATATCAACAATATTTTTGTATGTCTACATTGCCTGAAACCTCGAGTTCTAGAAGAATATAACTATGTCATCTTCCTGATTCTAATTTTTCCTTGGAAAATGAATATGATGTTATAATTTCATACTTTTTTGCTTAGTTATTAGACATTTGGCTAACAATTCTATGTGAGGTTTAGTTTGTATATTAGCTCTAACCTCCTGCGTTTTGTTTTGTTAATGAAAGTCTGCAGCTTTTTCCGTCCTTTCAATTTCTATTCCCTGAATTTCATATGTTCTTAGGAGTATTATGCAAAAAAGCAGAAGATATTGGCAGACCTGTAATATGCAGAACTCAAGAAGCCATTTTGTTTTGTAGAAGTGCCATCACATAAAACTTGTTGGAGATTCTTCTACAATTAGTTACTAAAGTCTAAAGCAACTATAGTATCAGGTTAGCTCACCATAAGCCACAAAAAACTTACAGAAGATAATGAATGGCATTTTCTGGATTAGTTTATTCCAATATATTAATTTACAGTATTTATGATTTTACAAAGAAGAAATTTTTCTTAGGTATTCGATGTTATAGTAATCTTCTGATGCTTCTCATCTCAACCAGCACTGAGAGTGTGGGAGCAGATATATATATCTCTTACTGGTGACTTTCTGAAGTCTATTTGAACAACTCTCTTACTGATTGGTTATCTAGTGATCACTGGTTCTGCTTTTAACAGTATTGATGTTTATGTTTTGTTGACATTACATGTTTCTCATACATTTGTTCTACTCAGTACTCACCTGTTTTGGCTTTACAATCTCATTCATTTTTGTTTCTATCCTTTGTGAACGCCTTTGTGAATGTGTACTGTATGCTCACTGTACTTCTGTCGCAATCATATTTTATTTCTGGTTTTTTATTAGTTGAAATAATATTATCTCTGCTTTTTGTCCGATGTTGACAAGGGATTTTCTTCTGATACTTGTTGACATAGGTTAGTGCCTCTTATGAGCAGGCTCTGATGGATGCTCGAAAGCAAATTGAGCGTGAAATGGAACGATTTAAGATATGTGAAAAAGAAACAAAGACAAAAGCATTCTCAAAAGAAGGTCTTGGCCAACAACCTAAGACGGTAGGCATTGCATTGCTGTTTTGCTCTTCTCTTTATCTGAAATAACATAATGGGAAGTGCTCAGGATAATTGAGGAAATGTGCTTTGTTAGCAAAAGCAGTTAGATAACCTGTCATATGAATTGTAATTTTTTTCTGAAGTGGAGCGCTAGAAAGGAAAAAATATCTCAATGTATTGTAAAATGGAGATTGTGGAAATTATAAGTACACGAGCACTGCTATAAGAGAGATTGGAGTTATTGGCCTTTCATAATTTCATTTGGTGTACTCTGACATCTTTGGGGATGCCTGCATGTTGGTAATTGTTGTAGGATCCGAAGGAAAAAGCTAAATCAGAGACGAGAGATTGGTTGAATAATGTGGTATGCGCTTGGAACACCGTGCATTTCTTTTGCTTGAGCATGTAAAATGATCACTTGCATTTCTTTCGGAAAACATGAATGCATTCATTAGATGAATTATTTTTTTGCATGACATTAGATGTGTTCATGCCTTCTTTACAGATGCAATGACATACAATTTTGGTTTCAATACAGTTTCATACACATCAAAGCCATTCAAGATTGCATTCTCTTTACCGTTACAGGATTACTCATACTTTAACCATTACTCACACTTGATATTCCCTAACAGCCTTACAACCTGGTGTTTAATCTTGTATCTCGTTTATAAATGCATTTTAACTTTTTCGCTCCCATTTTCATATGAAGTGTCGCAAAACCTAAACGAGTTGAAGTTGTATTATGGAATTATTGATTTTATTTACCTCTTAAGTAGTTCTCTGGAGTCTATAGTCAGATTGCCATTTTGGTTATGAAGCCTTATGTGATGGTATTCCGAAAAAGAAACGCAGGAGTTGTCATGAGTATTGGCATCATAATGGTGTGTTCTTAATGAGCTATGAATGATTTTGAAGATGATATCCTGTTGAGTAGGTCAGTGAGCTGGAAAATCAAATTGATAGCTTTGAAGCTGAAATAGAAGGACTTT
>JAYDZE010188327.1:0-21333 GCA_034509125.1 Monilaria moniliformis | reverse complement strand
GATTGGTATTCAAAATGAATTATGGAATAAAATCGTGGGATTTATTTAGATTGGTCAATCCCATGATTTTAGGGTCTTTTCTTAAATCATGGGATTTTGTTTACAATTATACCATTTTGCTGATAATTTCGTAACTGTATTCTGATATACACGTGCAGTAAATCTGAGCCGTTAATTTCTTAATCTAGTGTTTATATATATTCTTATATAGTTAAGTATCTAAGGGTAAGTTTCACCCTAGCACTTCCCTATATAGATATATATATGTTCATCAAACTTTATTTGATCGACAAGTAAGCTTGTATTCGAATGTATATATACGTTCAATTTCGGTTATCTGCAATTAACTAATAGCTGCACATAAAATTGGTGAAACGTATGAAATCCACTTCTTGATTATAATTTCGTATTATGCTTCTCCTAATACTCATTTGTATTAATATACGAGATTGTACATTCCACCAACTAATTAGAATAAATATATAAATATATATAATATATATATGCAAAATCGAATAAGAATATTACCCTATTTAACTTCGAAGGCCGTATGAGTCTCTTTCATAAATAACATATCATAAATATAATATTGTAATATATGATATATAATTCAGATTTATCTTTTAACAAAGATGTATTATCTTAACTCAAACTCTCGAATTACCCTCGTTTAATACCTTAACCTTTATAAATAATACTTAAAGATGAAATCATTTTATGCTTGCAACAACCACATTCTGGAACCCCAATTTATAGTTTTATAGAATCTAACCTACATCAAAATTAGCTTAATCGTACATAATTTTGTCACAATTATTTATCTTAATTGATGGTGTAGACCATGCAACTAATTAATTAAATCACACACATCTTTAAAAGGTAGTGAGGGGCCAATATCCGATGCACAAGGATTTAGGCATGTCGAGAAGAAAGTTCACATAATGACAAAGATATGATTGACAAATATGTATAAATGTAGTTTCTGCTTTCTACCTTTTAATAATCTAACTAAATGATTAAATGGCTATACAATCAAATCATTGATGGAAATCTTGAAAATCATTGATAATAATTAAAAAAAACTCAGATTTAGCAAGTGCTTATAATTAGTTCGTGAGTCACAATCTCGATCAACTTGTTGCTAAAAACTGAAGAATCAATGAGTTACATCAACTCGATGAATGAAGTATCATTTGTAGGCATTAAATGAAGTGTACCACCTAATTAAATACAAATTAAATATGAATAAGTCGACGTGGTCTTGGAATGGATTGGAAAACGAGAAACACAATATAGAAAGAGGAAAATAAATACTTGTTACCGAAAAGGTCAAAAGAAATCATACTATATTAACAATTTGCCTAACTATTAATTCGGAATTTGAAAGCTGAAAAATATTTATTCAACGCTTGAATGACTGAAACTATTAATTACTAATATAATACTCAAAACATCATATATACATACATCATTATAATTTTATTATAAATCTTAACAAAAGTTACTACGCGAAGGATCTATTACAAGTTATTAAAAAAAACTGTTAAAATTAGGATCGGAACACATTTGATCAATTTTCTCAGATTGAAAGTTTTAATTAATCGAGTACATTTATAGTGAGTTAGTAACTAATTACCTTTCTTTAACGATAACCAACTATCTTTAAAAGTTGAAACTCTACACCAATAAAATTCGTAATTGTAATATAATTCATGTATAATATTTAGGTGGTGTTCAATTACTCGAGATTAAATTAATTGGTTCGAGATTATTTGAAATTGAGATTAATGTTGTTACGGGAAGACCAAAACTTATAACACAAAATTAATTTTATGTGGCACTGTATCGAGAAAACACTCAATCCAACAATATATCATGAGATTATGTCGCATCTAACCTATGAAACTGAACATTCCTTTACGAGAGACTGTTTCCATTTTGCGAATGCCTTTCCCACCTAAACTAAACCGGTTGCCGGTCAACCGTAGTGGTATGGAAAGGTCGACAAATGGTTCAAAGTCGGGCCTATAGCATTTATTGTCACCCCCATCTATTTCTTTCCTTACCAACTGTCCACCGGCATTACCCGGTCAACTTTATTTGCCTAATGCTACGTACTTCATCGCTCAATTACATTTTTTTTTATTTCATTGACTTGATTTTTCTACAAAGTATAAACCACAAATCAAAGAGATGCAATATTAGAATTAATCATGTGCAATTGTGTCGACCTATATATTGAATTTTAGACTTGTTGACTGGAAATTACAAGAATAATTAATACTATAAATTACAAAAAGAGAAAGGTTTTTTTAGTTCTTAATAAAAAAAGACAAAAATGGGATAAGATGCAAGCAATTGAAAGAAATTTACGCGGGGCCAAGCTGTAATCCAAAAACCACCCCCCACAAAAAGAGAGATTGAGAAAAAGACAAGCAACTTCTCAAACTCTCTCTGCATTCATTCTTCATTTCTCTCTCTCTCTCATCAAATGAAGAACCTATGCTCTTGACGAAGACACATGGAGGAGGAGAAGAGCAAAGAGCCGACAGCAAGAGAGAACTCAGCGGCAGCAAAAGCATCATCCAATTACAATAATCAAACCATGATGATTAATCAAGAAATATGCAGCAGCAGAAACAACACCTTATTCGACGATGCTAATCATCTTCTTCACAGAAGCTGCTCTTTGGGATTCATGGAGGCTCAAGATTTCAGCTGCCCTTCTTCTGCATTCGACGATTTTTTGCTGCAAAATATGATCTCGGAGCCGCCACCGCCGGAGTGCTCCGATGTGGTCAACAACCCCGCCACGCCCAACGCCTCCTCCATCTCCTCCTCTTCCACCGAGGCCGCCGCCAACGATGATGGGAAAAAGATCAATCAAGTTGTTGACGACGATGAAGAAGAACACGAACACGAAGAAGAAGCAAATAATCAAGACAAGTCTAGGAAAGTGTAAGAACTAAAAACCCTCTTCTCTCTCATGAATTTTTTTTTAAGTTATAATTCACACACCTTCACACTTATGCAAATTAAATTAATTAAACTCCTGAATTACTAATTGGAGAAGAATTGTCTTACCAATTGAGTTGTGCTTCATCGTTTTCTCACACGATCATGGATCTTGATGGATTTTTTATTTTTTTAAAATTAAAACACACACTTCTCTGTACTCGTATATACCAAATGACTCAAGTTCCGACTAATTAATTTGTAGTGAAGCATCTTGCTAGTTGAGTTGCATTTTACCGTCTCCTCTTTCTCGTGATGGGTGCATGATCTGATTATTGGGAAAAGATCTCATGATTTGATGTGTGATGATATTTTTGTTTCTTGTCTTTGTTTTTTTCCTTCTTCTTCTTCTTTTCATCTTCTTATGTCTTTTTTGTTTTCTAATATTGGGCGTAAAGCTAAGAAAAGCGTACAGTCTGATCAAGGCGTAAAGTTTGTGGGTTTTCATTGTTTTATTTTTATTTTTTCAGATTGAAACTAAAAAAGAAAAATCAGAAAAGGCAAAGAGATCCAAGATTTGCTTTCATGACAAAGAGTGATATCGATCATTTGGACGATGGCTATCGATGGAGAAAGTACGGCCAAAAAGCTGTGAAAAACAGCCCTTTTCCCAGGTATTTTTTTTCACACGCTAACACACTTTTCTTTCCCCCTAATTATATATTAATTAATCAATAATCAATAATCAATAAAGTCAATTTCCCTCGCTCATGAATATAAAGGGATGGTCGTTAAGAAAAGTGGGTGGTCTTTACGTTTATCAAAAAATTATATCATAATCGGATCGGATCAAAAAAGAAATTTAAAAAAAAAAATGCTTATTTTCTTAGTGTGTGTTGTGTGTGTTTTTTGTAGGAGCTACTATCGTTGCACTAGTCCAGCATGTGGTGTGAAAAAGAGAGTGGAGAGATCTTCGGAAGATCCATCAGTTGTTGTCACAACCTACGAAGGCACGCACACGCACTCGTGTCCTATCACACCACGTGGCGCTGCCGGCTTCGGCGTTGTCCCTGTGGAAGCCGCCTCCTTCGACGGAGGTGGCGCTTCGTCGTCCCTTTTCGTCATGCCTCAAATTCATCACTATTCGCACCACCAACAAACAGTGCAACAACAACAGCAACGGCCATATTTTACAAACTTGACACAACCATCACCTTTGAGTTTTAGGAATGGTACTATTCATGCAAATTCTAGGGTTCCTCTTCCATTTTTGTCGCCGTCAGCAAGTACTGGATCGAGAGATCATGGTCTTCTTCAAGACATGCTGCCATCTGAAATGTTGAAGGAGCCAAAAGGGGAGTAGAGAGTAAGCTTTTAATTTTAGTTGGTATAATTGATATTTTTATTTAGTATGTTAAATTTTCTCATATTTATTAGCTAACTAGATTTGGAAATTTGGGGTTTGCTTTATGTATGAATCCCATTTCATAGCTAGCTCTATTCATCATGTAAAATTTCGTCTAGGAGGGCTTAGTTCTTTTTGTTTGTTATTGTGTTTATACACTTTAATTTCATCTACATATATGGATAATTTTTTAATTACGTTATATGATTACTATTGTTTTTTTCTTTTGCCACCACTAGAAATATATATACATAACGTGTACTGAATGTACAGTATCGTCGACACGTACTTATCGTTGTGGATGAGATGAAACACGGTGCCATTTGTGAATGGGGAATCTTGTGTACGTTTGTTGAGAGCAAGCAAGCCGATTCTTGTCCTTTTGTATATGAATTACGTTTACACCAAGAACTTAGGGTTTAGGGTTTGTAAATTTTATGACACTAATTATGTAGATTAATTAATTTGCTGATGAGAATAAGCATGGGAGTTGGAATTAATAATATTCTTGGAAATGAAGCCTCTCAAATAAATGATGTGGGAATTTCGGAATGTGAAAAATCGTGTGAATTCATTGCGTATAGTCTATAATTTTAGTGCGGGTGCAAAAATTTGCAAGAAAAGATTCATTAATTGATACTATTTTCTTGAAGTTCATTAAATGTGTGGAAATTTGTTCCTATCTTTTATTTTACTTGACGGCCATTGCTTGATTTACTATATATATATATATATATATGGGTTTTGTTTTAATGAATATGATGATAAATTTTTGATCAGTTAAGCAGTTGACCATAGTCGCAACGTACTAATTTTATTAGTAATAGGAAAAGATAAAATGAATTACGTACTATTAATTTATTATTATGTCGGCACGTATCAGAATATGCAAATATAGTTTTCTTGCTCTTTTTTATTTGAAATCTTTCAGCTCTTAATTTAACATCAAATAATACTAATTAACTTGTCCATATCGAGCTATCAAATAATCAAACTGTACTATAAATTAATAGATACCGCAGCTTTGCAAGTAACTAAAAATAAATTAATAATCCCTTTAAAAAATATATTAAAATCATTTTAAAAGATTATATGTGTATCATGCATTGAATGTAGAGGTGGCATTACCTAATATCTAACAGGGGAGGGGACCAAGCTAATTACAAATTCAATTTAGCTTCTATATTTTGCATTATGTCATCGATGTCTTTCTTACAGAAAATTCTACTCCACATCGTTAGCTGATTTTTCTGTTTGCGCCGCTTGCAATCATTTTCCAAACAACGTATAGGTAATTACCCTATATTAGTAATTCATAAGTATGACTCAAGAAAATATGTTAACATACATTTTATTTTTTAAAGTAATAGTATTTCGACAATTAATTGAAATGAGTGTTATCAGATGGATAAAATCGACTGGGATTCCCATTTGGTGAATAAATTAAACCGAACATTATATGTGGAATTTTGGGTGGGAGGATAGAAATTTCATTTTATTTAAATTTGCAATTTGGTGAAGTTTTATGAACACTCCAGGTGTGATTTAATTATCCTTTTATTTAGATTTTCAGGTTATGAAAACTGAAAAGTCAATGTGGATAAAACTTTATTAATATAATCACAAAAATGCATGTGGATTTTTGTTCGGGAGATAGAAATATTCATTTATTTAGGTTTTCAACTACTGAAATGTCACAGAAAGGCAATGTGGGATGATTAAGAAGCTCCAAAATGGAGATTTTAAAAAAATAAACAGAAAAA
Organism: Monilaria moniliformis; assembly: GCA_034509125.1. Classification (NCBI taxonomy): domain Eukaryota; kingdom Viridiplantae; phylum Streptophyta; class Magnoliopsida; order Caryophyllales; family Aizoaceae; genus Monilaria; species Monilaria moniliformis. Next base: position 15,210 of record JAYDZE010188327.1, on the reverse strand, counting down.
TACATGTGAATTCCACGTAGACGGAGGATTACTGTGGTGTCATTAACCGTATAAAATACAATATAATATATATATATATATATATTAAGATTAAATCTCATTCATTAGAGATTGAAATAAGGATAGCCGAAATTTAAAAAAATTACATCATTGTAGTTTCGCTTTAATATCATTATAGGGGTACATATGTCAATAATAATTATCGAGATTTAGGGAGCACTATCTGTTATGGTGAGGGTGAGATTTACGTGTCCAACGTGTAGTAATCAGCATAATGTTGCGTATAAATCATTATGACGGTAATAAATGTTCATCACATATCAAACAATCACTCTTCATAAGCGAAGCTACTTTCTATTATGGTAAAAAGTGAGATTTATGGGTGATATTAACTGTCAGCATATCCAACAAATCATACATCGTATTCATCAGCATATTGTTTCATATAAATCATTATAACGGTAAAAAAATGTTTATCATATATTAAAAAATCACTCATTATAAGCGAATTTACATTCTATTATGGTAAGGGGCGATATTGCATATCCAACAAGATAAATATAACTGTCAGCATATCCAACAAATCATGCATTGTAGTCATCAATAGTGTTGTATATAAATCATTGCAACGATAACAAATGTTTATCATATATCATACAATCACTCATCATAAGCAAAGTTAGTCATACTGTGAACAATATTATCTCTATGCTGAATATTTTTTACTTGTTATACTGATTTATATGCAATACTATGATAATGACTATAATGTATGATATGTTGGGTATGCTAACAGTTATGCTAGTCATGTTGGACACGCAAATCTCGCCCATTACCATAATATAACGTAATTTCAATTATGATGAGTGATTGTTTAATATATGATGAACAATTTTTACCGTTATAATGATTTATATGCAACATTATAATGATTACTACAATGCATGATTTATTGGATATGCTGACAGTTATACTGATCACGTTGAACACGTAAATCCTGCCCATAAATCACGCTTCTTACTATTACAGAACATGGATTAAATGACATAATAGCCCTTATCAATTATAATCTTAATTCTACATTAGTATATTGTTGGTATTTGAATACATCTCTCTCTCTATATATATATATATATAAATGCCATGAATATAATAAATATAGCATGAATTTAAATGTGCAAAATTTTCGACCTGGATAGAGATATCAATAACATTTAATCATCAATTGTGTCTCCGACAATATATATCATATAAAATTGGGTAATTATCACTTGTTGTTTCAACATTCACCACTGACAATAGATATGTCTCCACGAAAGTATAACTGCAAAAAAAATGTCTAATATTTCTAAAAATTCATGTTTGTGTCTCAAGAAAAATGTTCATGCGCTCGAATGATTATGTGGCACACAGGAATTCACATGTGGCATTTCTTACGTGCCATTGAGTTCTTTAACAGAAACTCTGTGATTTGAAAATGTCATTTGCGCTCGATAGCTCAGCTAGAATGATCAGAATATGTCTGGATTGGGAGTATGATATGTATGAAATGCCATATGCGAACTCCAGTATGCCATATCATCATTCGAAGACTGAAAATTTTTGTTGGGACACAAAAGTGAATTTTCAGAAACGTTGAATACTTTTTACAATTATACTTACGTTGATCTATTATTGGTAACAAACATTGGAATAATAAGTGATATTTTCTATTTAAATTTAAATAACCCGTGCTGTTGGCCATATTTTCTTGAATTTCTACTTGGCATGCATACGACACGTACTTAATGAATACAAAAGATTAGTGATTGAAAATAAAGGCCTTGTTTTTTAGTCAAAAGTAGATCCATCTAATGTGGTTGACAGGGAGAGCACACTACTTTAATTTTAATTAATTGTAAATACCAATGTCCACATTTATTTATTTTTGTGCACTAATTAAATTATCCAATTATATTAGCACAGACATTGCAGATATGCATTTAGTTAATGTAAAGTAAGCCTATATGCGTCTACATAGTGGATACCTCAAATAAGGCCTTATGTGCCTAAATAAAGTCTATTTTCGATGAATTCCAGTCAACTGATAAAACGTTTTCCTTCTAATGACAAGCCAATAAACTACAATTAACCCACCTAGTAATTCAAAATTAAACTTCCTTAATTATAGAACATATTTACTGATGAGCAATCATGCACACGAATTAAGACATTATATGTGCGTCCATATGCGTTTGAGTTTGAGTTTGAATTTGTGCTGGGTAAATCATCACTTGTTAGAGCAAAGTATACATTAAGGAACAAAGCCTAAGCAAAATGTTGTACGTTAGAGGCTGAGAACTGAAAACTAGTTTCCCAGCACCAGCTAAGGCTACAGATTAGCTTGTACACTAGCAGGTTAGTTGCCTCTACTCATAACATCACATCAAGTCGAGCCCGACCGATAAATCTGTTACAGCTGAGCAGAAAGACATTATTGCTAAAACAGCAAATTCATAATATATAGTAGGGTTACTTTAGACAGAAAGATATGAGGGAGACGAGTTTGTGACGACCAGCGAGCATTCCGCCACGAACACCAACAGCTCCTCCACAAGGATAAGGGTAGCCGCGCTCGATTCTCTTATGCTTGAACTCCGGTTGCCCCCCTGAATCTGGGTAGCTTTGGTTTCCAAGTAGCCAACATTTGTTCATATGAATCACATTCCTGCCAACACAAATTAAACTTTCATTCATTATTATTATTATAAAAATTAAAAAAAAAAATAAAGACAGGAAAGGTTCAACATATGAATATTGAAGAAGAGTAGAAACCGGAATGCTTATTTTTCCACATCCACTCCTGAGACGCCTGAACAGAATAAGCAAAATATTTAAAACCTCAAAAAAAAAAAAAAAAAAAAAAGGTGTCCGTTTTGTCAACTCTAACCTGCTGATATCGAGCAGGATCATCCGCTGGAGCTTGTGCATACCCAATTTCCTAAAATTTAGAACAGCCATTATAGATTTCTCTTAGTGAAGACAAAGTGGTTTCTAGAAAATGGATTAGGTTTTTCAAATAGCCAATAGGAAAGAACTCCACTTGTCCGATCCAGCAGTCCTTACCTTAGTGCCTTGTTTGGCAGAAAATCCAGGGACATGGTACTGTATGTTCAATGAAAGAAAGAAAAAGAGTAAGAATTGCAATTGTGAAATTCCATAAGTCGTATATTTGTATATACATGTATACTGACTGATGATTGAGCAGCCTGGTGGAACGGCTTGGCTTGGTTGTGGATCTGAGCTTGCATTTGAGGAGCTTGTTGCATTGATGGTCCTGATGGGTGAGAATGCAGCTGCGGATGCGGGTTAGACGGCTTCTGTTGCTGGCGCTCGTTCAGCGCCAGCTCCTCGGGTTTCTCCCACTACAAAAGTAGATTTGAAATGAGAAGGGTCCTTATGAACAAGCATGAACATATAATACCCGATACAATATTTCACCTTGCTTTCACCAGTCAAGCTGTTGTAGTAGTACTTGTATCCATCAGGCGACATGTGCTCGGACCAGTTGCTTGTAGCAGCAGCAGGAGTACCACCAGTCATGGCGGGTGAGACGTTAGTCGTAGTGGTAGCTGAATCTCCGGCTGGTTGCGCACCAGTGGCGTTCGTAACAGGCTGAGATAATGCTCCGGGCCAAGGAGACTGGAAGGAAGAAAATAGATTATTTACAATAAGTTTACTGAGTTAATTCGTGAAGGTGCGTAAAACGAAACAATTCAGAGATACAACCAATACCTGCTGTTTTGCAGCTACTTGACCCTGATGAGTTGCTAGGTTTTGATTCGCCGGTTGTCGCTGCTGCAGCTGCTGTTGCAGCTGATTTAGGGCTTGTTGAGAAGACTGAAAAGTAGCCTGTAGAGTTTGTTTCTGTTGTGACAGCATTTGAGCCAACTCCGAATGCGGCTGACTAAAAGGTTGGTGCTGATTCCCGACTCCAGGAGCTTGTTTGTGAGCAGACGACGCGCTATGCTGCACTTGAATAGAGTGTTGACCGTTCTGTCCCAGCTGAGGTTGTGATGGTGGGGCCTGACTATACGGGGTCTGTGTCTGACCGGGTTGCATCTGTGATCCCAGCAAACTATGATTGGAGAACAATGTCGTGTTTGATGGAGGTAACTGCACAGGCTGTGGTGACTGAAGAGGTCGCTGCCAGGGCGATAGCTTCGAGCCATAAGACGGAATTTGTGGCACGGACTGGTTATAATTCTGAAAATAATCAGAAATCAAGATTAGTGCCTCAAATATAAGATGCTTTCGACGGTAGAGCTCAATTTTCCCACTTACCAACTGAGACATAGGCGCAGACGAGACAGGAGGTCCGGGAAATGAACCGTCTATGCTGCCAGGAATAGCTCCAACAGAACACTGGATTGCCCATAGAAAACATAAGTAATATCATAGGCAAGGAAGAATGGAACAAACGTCCCGTGACCATCCTAAATATAGTCAGTAATATAGGAATGGCGATTTGTGCTCTTACTGGAGTAGAAGAAACGGCCGTATTCCCAGGCCTAGGCGGATACTGATTAGCATAACCTTGGTTGCCAACATGAGAAGGTGGTCCTAGATTCTGCAGGCTTGGCCAAGAATTAGGATTGGGGCCACAGAACGGCTCGTGATGATCTGGCGGAGGTCTAGAGAAGATCATAAGGAGGTTCCATTAAATCTCAAAAAATTAGAAGCCTTTGAAATTTAGAAGTTTTGTGTTAGCAGCAAGTCACAGGAAAGTACCTGATCCCAGGAGCAGAAAATCGAGGGCCAGGTCCACCAAAAGAAGGACCACCTCTACAGAAGGACAAATAGATGTGCAACAAGTTTAGGTGCATTTATGACTCCCTAAACAAGGAGAAGAAAAGGAGTTGTGTAAAAGCTACCTCGAGTCTCCAGGTCTGGGTCTTTTAGGATCAGCAAATCTAACAGTTAATGGTTGATCACAGCCCTGTGATGCATAAACCGAAAAGTACGTTTATCATTGATTACAAGTTACAACGTGGATATCTGAAATTAAACCACCATTGAGGAAATGAAGGGAACATACTCTCATAATATATATTCCATTTAGAGCATTAATGGCCGCTTGTGCCATATCTCTTTGAGAGTATTTGACAAATCCACAACCTGCAAAAGTTCAGAGATAAAAGAAAATAACTCCTGTAGCCTATCCATACAACACCACCTTTAAGTGACATAAAAGGCAAAAGAAATTTTCTTTAGCTTATTTTATAAATTGAAGTCCTGTTCCTGAATTAGAAGAATTTTCAAGGATATTTACATCACATATTTAACAAAAGATGAAAAAGAAGCCTCAGCCTAATCAAAGGGGGGGACGACATACCACGGCTCTGCTTCATCTCATCACGCATAAGATAGACATCCTCAACTCTACCATAAGGTAAAAAGATCTGAAGAGTAATGCCAGTCATTATGATCATTCAGACAAGTAACAATGCTAGTGACAGACAAACAGTATTATGATAAATTAACTGAATTAATAAGCCACAAAAGGTGCCAAAAGATCGGGAATAATTTCTACAATGAAATGCAACAATCAATGGGCTAGAAGAAGCAAAAAGCTAGCTTTAAGCAGCAAAACATACTTCTTCAACTTCCTTCTCAACGGCTTGTTTGTTCAATGACCCAACAAACAGCTTGTATTCGGTTGCACCTGAGATCGAATTTAAAAACCAACATTTCACCGAGTAACTAGAAGTATTAAACCACCCATGAAGATCAATAAAAGAGTCAAAGGCAAGGAATAAATTCACAAACAAACTATTTGAGCATTCAATATTGTAGAAAGACAAGATAATCAAAACACACCAATACGTTCTCGCTCTCCATCAGCATATCTGACTTGGATAGGACCCGTTCCCTGTGTAACCCATGAATAAATATATATATATATACAAGTGTAAGCTATAGGCAATTGAGAAACTGACAGAAAAATATACCCCAGGTAACGTGTATTGGTTGTGCAATGCACCAATTGCCCTATCAGCCTCGTCAGGAGAAGCATATTTAATGAAACAGCATCCTGCACAAGCCAAAGGTTGGCACCCACATTTTACAATGATATTCATCCTTTGTCCGAGACAAAACAGGGTGCAGTAAGGAACAAAGCTTAAATCAAATTATTTGAGGTAAATACTGAAACTAAAAGAATAAAAAGATCCTTCATATATATCACGTTAAGAAGCATTAAGTGGATCCGCATACGAACCCATATCATTTCCAAAGCTAAAACTCATAGACAACAGCAAACAAGGTATAATAACAGCTATTCTTTCATAACTAAGACAAAAACAAGGTAAAAAGAGCCTAAATGGATAACATAAGTTATACATCACAGCTTCATCAGATCACCATAACCATCGACAAAATCATATCACCATCAACATACCAAACATTATCTAATTCAGCACCCGTAACAAGATAATTTTATGCACAACTAGTCAACCACAAATCAAGATATCGTACATCATCAATTTGTTCAAGACATGAACACAAAACTAGAGAAGCATATTAGCAACTACTTTTATTATCACCATCGACAATTTGTGACAATTAATTTAAACTAGTCACAATCATTATACAGAAATGTCAAAATAAGCACTTCGCAAAGATAATTAATGCACAAGCTTTATACTAAAATAAGATGGCATCACCGAACTATGATAATTGTAACAGACACAGATTATCTTTCTTAAGAAATCACTCTCTACAAGCAGATAAACTACCATTTACAATCTAAATTAAGTTAGTAGAGGTGCCAGACATAGACAGAACAAATAGTGTTCCACAAAAATAAAATAAAGATTCAAATGATGGTGATAACAAAACCACAAGTAACACAACAATCGTAGCAAAATTAAGGAACTACAAGAAAATTGATATTGTTAAAACACACTATCAGAAAATCAACTAAATCGTAACAAGCCATAAGGTAACACTCCTAGAAGAATCATGCACCACCAGACTGAATAATAACTACTGAGATTGTAAAAAGAACCAAAGAACAAATCGTTAATGAATGAAGAAGCATGAATAATTGTTCAGGGAAAGTGAAGCGCCAAATTAAAGGGACTGCCAGCATTGAAAATTGTCCTGCCACTAGAACAATTTTCTGCATCAACATGTAACAAGACAAATAGCTCTGATTCATCACATTCATGTGAAATACTACAATAACTGCAACATAAACTTATGGGCACACAATTGGATCAGTCACCTATATGGTGTATCTCATTCGCATATGAATTTCTATACGAATAAAAATTAAAATAAGCTTTACCCATCAACAAATATGCATCTACGAAACAAGCCATAGGATCTTCATTCAACAACAGTGTATCTATGGAACTAATCATAGTGTCTTCATTCATAAATGAACCCAGCAAAATCTACTCACATTGGAATGTTAAGAGACTCAAAACAGATACACTCTTGCAAAATCCTATACCACAATCCTATTTATCCAATACGCTGAAATAAAATGTAGACCAACACAACACATCCACAACGTTATTAATAAGCAACCACATCAGTATCAAGGGGATAAAATAGTGTTTTGAGTCTAAAATATCCTGTTCACAGTACTACTTTGGTTGGTCTCGAATCATACAATGAAAAGATTCACAATTTAATATCATGGTCAACATAAATAAAATGAGACTGTCCGTATCCAGTCATTACTGCAAACATGATATAGTGGAGTAGAACACAAAATCAAAAGCTGCTTATGTAGCTCACTTTCATGTAATTTGTGACAGCATGAAATCAAATTCGCCATCCTTCATACACATATATACCTTTTGGAAGACAATGAGAGGAGAAAGATGAAGATAATAGCAGACAGGATATTTACGTATAATGTGTCCGTCCATACAATCATCACCATTATAGCTCAAACCACATCCAATGAAGAAATGTATAAGTTACAAAAGCCAACATGTTTAGCTGAACGAATGGCTTTGGACATAAAAACAAATCAAAGAAGTTGATTCCTAAACACAACATAAATGGCTGGTTTGCTGGAAGCTTTACTGATTATCAAAGTCAAAACTAATTGCATGAATCCCCATCAGCTAAATAATCCAACAAAAACAAAATCCAGGAGATATGTGTATGGCACCATATGATCACGAAGCTAATCAGTCCCACTAACAAGCACAAGCGCAACAAAAAGTAGTATACTAAAAATAACAAGGATAATCATATGCTCTCAACAATGAAATAGAAACAACTTAATCAAAGCCATCTGCACGGACACAGTTCATGTGTTCAGACCAGTCACCGTGAATCGTGAAGTATAGACAACAGCCCCAAGCTTAAGCACCAGCAGATACAAACATCTTGATTTAACAGCAAACATGTAATTTGCACAAGTTGGAAGGTAAAATAAAATTAAAAGAGAGAGAGAGAGAGAGAGAGAGATTTCACCACAGCCACTGAATAATAAATTGCATACACCAAAAATCCATAAAATGATTAATGCACAACACTGTAGAGAAAAATACAAAGAGCTGTGATTACAGATTAAATCTTATCACTTTCAATTCATCTCAATCTCTCCAAATTCAGCAAACACTAAGCGAAATGCCAACTAGCTAAACCCATGCACAGCAGCTTATATAGTGAAACCATTTAACTCCATTCAAGCAAAAGAAAAACTACCACCATATGCAGAAAATTAATTCTAAGCCATTCACGAAATAAACAACAGATAATTGTCTCCCGTGTTACAACAGATTTTTGTCAAACAATTTAGTGTAAAGCAAAGTTAACATCTTCTATACTATGCCACATCTAAAGAGGTCTACAAAGGCCAAAATGGTTCTCCCTCATTAGTATACAATGGTCAACTTATGTAATATTTAATCTAGTCTTCTTCTTGGATGATGGAGTATGTACAGAAAAGAAGGAGGCCAGTGAACAACTGACGAGAAACATAAGGCTACAGTGGCTTCCTTCAGCCCTCCAAAGGACCTGAAAAGACACTTGCAAAGAAATTTTAATGGAGTAAAACACAGCATAAGAACATACCTTGTGGCTGCCCAGTCCTCTTATCCTTGATCAGAGCAACTTCCATCACACGCCCATGATTTTCGAATAGAGGTCGGATCTAGAAATACATAACAAATAATAAATATGCCTCAGTAACAACAATAGAACTCGTTTACATTTGAAATTGCTAAAAATAGAAGTTCAAGATCATCAAACATGTATAAATTCAAGAATTGAATTCATCGATACAAATAACTTACATCATCTTCCGTGGCTGTCCTCGGAACAGAGCCAACAAAGAGTTTGGCAAAATTAGCTCCTTCTCTGCCTAAAAAAACAAAAGAAATTCTATTAATTCAACTAATACCTAAGAAAATATATGTGGCAGTGAACCAAGAAGAACAATACATAACAGAGTCATGCAAGCAAAAAAAAAAAAAATTAAAAAGAATTTGCACATGACATAGTAGCTTCAATTTATCTACAGTTCACAGCATCATCCAATATTCAAAATACGAGTGTTACGTTCATAAACCACCATAAGTAAATGAAATTTTAATAAAGAAAACTGAAAACTATGATTTATAATTAAAATTCCAGCTTTCATTATCTCCAAGCACCAATCTAGTGCATTACCAGAATTTCAAGAAATTGGGCAAGATTAAAGATTCATAATTTATATCTAGTATCAAATCCTTCGCATTCAATTTACCACACTCTCTTTAGACTCTCATTACCAAATATTTGCACCTATTCCAGATTGACCGTTTTTCCATTCTTTCATCTAAACTGCCACACAACAAGCTCAAACCTCACGATGCAATCTAAATTTTAACCTACAGTCCAATAGAATAACATCATTCAACTCACAAAGTACCTGGAGATCTTTCTCTACCAGGGTAACCACGTTTTTGGCCCGAGAGAGGTGTAGGAGGCCCCACATAGTTATCAAACCCAAAGCCTGCACCATCACCACCGCCTCTGCCCATTGGTCGAAAGCCTCCAGCTTCACCATCACTGCCACCCAACCTTCTAAAACCTCCGCCATCACCACCACCTCCACCTCCACCCATTGGTGGAAACCCTCCACCATCACCACAGCCACCGCCCATCTGCGGAAACCTCCTACCATCACCGCCAAAGCCACTGCCCATTGGTCGAAAACTAGCAGCATCAGCCCCTCCTATTGGTCGAGACCCACTTCCCCCAATTCCACCCATCGGCCCAAACCCATCTCCACTACCAATTGGCGGTCGAAACCCCCCAATTCCATTCCCAATTGGTCTCAATCCCCCAATTCCATCCCCAATTGGTCTCATTCCTCCTCCTCCAACGCCTCCCACGCCTCCGCCGCCGCTAGGCGGAGACGGGTAGGGCGGCGGGCTTTCAAACGCCCTACTATTCTCCCTCCCGCCGCCACGGCTGCTGCTGCTCGAGAACCCGCCGGGATACCCATGAGGACTGTCGCTCCCCCCTCCGCCGCTGCCGCCGCCTCGATAATTAACCTGTTGACGGTGGTGGAACGGAGCTCCGCCGCCGCGGGAGTGCCTGCCGCCTGAATTGTATTGGTGAGGTGGCTCGCTGCTATTGCTATACCTATCAGTACCTCTATTCCTATCGAATTTCTCCATTAAAATCGCAAAAATGGATAAAACCCTAAACTTACTATTTTCAACAATTGAAGCTGACGAATTGTGCAGAGAAAATGAGTGAATGAACAGCATAAAATGAATCGCTTTTGCTACGGCACGACGTCGTTTCTCAAAACCAGTTTTTTTTTAAAGGCCCAAAACAGAAATGGGCTCCGAACCCCAAATTTTAGATTAATCTATTTTATATTCTACATTTCTGAATAATTTGATTTTACGAGATTATGGATTAAATAAATGTAAAAACATTTTAGTAAAATTATTTTTATCTTATTAAATAATGTGAACAAAATAATCATTTACTAATACTATGCATGCTCCCTTTCTAATATAGTATTGAATCTTAGGTATTTTTATAAAATATATATTATAGTAGAAAAACTGAACATGTCTTGTATGACAGATATCTTTTAGTGTATTTAATATCCATATGGTTTATGTTTTGTATGTCTCCTAATAATAGATAATAAAATGCTTTTATATATATAAAAAAATTTAAAAAAATCCTAGTGTTTTATGGAATTCTCAAATTTTTATAGACTATATAGCTTCAAAAATCTGCAAATTGAAAGAATTAATGGAATAACAAGGTTTATTGTAGGAAAATGAAATAACAAGTTAAAGATTACTAAATTAAATAAAATATGAACTCATAAAGTTTTAGTAGTTTACCTAATTTATACCAGTATGATTATATTCCTGGTTTATTCAGGAAATCGCATAGTGATATATGTGATGGGGTTTTACTCTTACCGAATATACTTATAGTATCTACTTAATTGTTGGTGTAATGAAATATAAATAATATGTTGGTGAGTGGTGAGTATCACATAATTGAAGTGATGGGTCCAATCAGCTCCTCACCTACAAGGCATGATTTAGCCTTCATTAAATACAAATATGTTATATGGTGTTCAACAATTATGTTGTCTCCATATCTAAATCATTTTTTGTTCCTCATGATTCAGAACATATTCACATGCTCGCCCATGGATTCGATTTCACAAATATCTCTTGTCATAAGATAATGTATGTATTTCTTTTTTTTATATATTGTGTATTATGTTTATTAAAAAATAATATAGTGATCGTCTATATCAAATAAATATAATAAATTCGATTTGTGTGTGTGTATGCTTCATTTTGGTGAAGTATTGCTAACAAAATATTTGGGTTGGATCGAAACTGAACCGGCCTCTTAGATCAGCGGCTCGAGCCTAATTTGCTAGCTCTATGATGAAGCCATAAATCTATGATGAGCATACTATTATTAGTACATGCAAAAATGATCCATCTCATATGATTATATTAACTACACACATGTGACGTCTATTAGGTTTGTGATACCCTACATCATTAAGTCATCCATTATATTATAATTTCAAAAATAATCTATATTTATATTTCAATTTTTGACAATTTGCATATATGAACCGAGCTATAATTTTAAAAAGGAGGAGGCCAAATTATGTTTTTGTATTAGAAAACAATTTGAACGGATGAAACTATAAATACATATATAAAAAAATTGACAAAAATATAATATACAATCTAAATATAATGATTTTCTTCACATTTGCCATTTTAAGCGTAATTTCGTCTGAAGGTCAAAAGATCATATCTGAATTTTGAACATCGGACTTTGAGCATCATCCCATAGGCTTGAAAGATCAAAACATACTTGTAAATATCATTTCATCTTGAGATTACAAGATCATAATTACCTTTCAAGCATTATCTCTTCTGAAGCTTGAAACAAAAAGAATTGACTTTTGAGCATCATCCATTTTGGAGCTCGAAACAAAATTAACATATGAACATGATTTATGAGGAGAACTAATTTATTAGTATCATCTTGTTTGAATTTTGAAAGAACACTACTGAGCTTTTAGTATCATTTTGGTTGGGGATTGAAAGACCATAATTCATAAATGAGTTATTAGCACCATCTCGTCTGGAGTTTGACAGACCACCTATTACTTCAATGTATCATCTCGTCTAGAGTATGAAATATTAAAACTGAGGTGTGAGCATCGTCTTCTCTGAAACTTGAAAATTCATAAATGAGTCATACTTATCATCTTATATGGAGTTTGAAATACCAGAGTTGAAGTCTGATTATCATCTCGTTAGGAGTTTGATAGGCCATAACTTTTAGCATTGTTTTACATTGAGCTGGACGATCAAGAATCAATAAACAAATAACTATTTGTTGCAAAATACTTTAAAATCAAATTATTTTCGCTATATTTAAAGTTGCAAAATTTTCTAATTAAAGTTTAGATAGTTTTTTTTAAATCTTTATTAACTTTTGAATTTGTGAAATAATATGAAAAATCAACGTGAGATTAAATAGTATCATTTTATTTAGATTTTTAATTTATGAAGTTTAGAGAAAAAACGATGTGGAAACAAAACAAAAAAAAATTGCACAAAATATATCTTTTTTATTTGGATTAGGAACTGATAAAGTCTCATGGAAGATCAATGAATGATTTAAGTTATACTTTTTATAAATTTTCAATGGGTAAAGTCATATAAAAAATTAATGTGGAATTCAAAATTTGTTTAAGTATGAAGTATTTTTTATATAGATATTTATTTGGCAAAATCTAATGAAAATAACATGAAATTCAATTTTAATTTTTAAAATTTTGACTTTGTAAAGTCACATGAAAAATCACAGTGTTATTCAAGTATCAGTTTTATTTTATAAATTTAATTCATTATTATATTCAAATATTTTATTTATTTATTTATTTTTAAATCATATGAGATTCAGATATTTTAGTTTAGGTTTTGAATTTGTGAAGTGTTATAAAAAAATCAACTTACAAATTCTAGTATTTTTCTTATTTAGATTTTGAATTGATAAAGTCTTATGAAAAATGAATGTGAGATTCAAATTATATAATGTTGTTTGTTATTCACTATTATGATGAATTTATTTGTGCTATATTTCTTTTTAAAATTTGTGGTCAATTGTATAATATTTTATTAATATACTCAATTATGAGTATTATTTTGGTTAATTATTTTATTCTATCACTGTATATGTGGGGTTAAGGATATTTATGAATTATAATATTGATTTTATATATAATTATTTTAAACTGTGATAAGATCTATATATTTGTCTCATATAAATATAATATTTGTTCATATATCGATGTGGTATCGAAGATATACTGACGCCATGAAATTGGAGTCTCGTATAAATATAATATTTGTTAAAAAATTGTTGTGATATTGGTGATATTACATATTCTTTGTGATTAAAGCCATGAAATTGGAGTCTACATTATGAAAATTTGGTTAGTTTTTTTGTGTATGATTATATTCCTTTTCATTTAAAATATCATAATAAGTGACTATTGAATTATAAAAATATAAAATTAATAAACTAAAAGATAACATAAGAAAACACAATTTGTTAATTCATTGTTCTAACATATGAGCTCGTGTTATTTGAGAAACTTAATCACTGGACAAAATAATATTAGTCAAATTAAATTAAATTTGTAATAAAAAATATAACTATTTATTTTGCCAAATAAATATTAATTGACCAAATTAAATTGATGATACAAAATATATGTATGCTAAATATTTATATAAGTTTACCAAAGGCAAAGTTTTACTAAAAATCAATATGAAATAAGAGATATAATTTTTGAGGAAATAATTAAAATTAATGAGAAATGAAAAAAATAAAAAAATAAAAAAATTATAGATATAACACCTAAAGAAGAGAAAATGGAACCCTTAATCCATTTATATAATAGATAAATATCAAACACGCTACGCATGCATACAATGTATACGAAAAAATTAATACACATTACTAAAATGTCAAAAAAAAAAAACTAAAATTAAAAAACGTGCTACACTTTCCCATAATTCACAAAAGGATCATGATTTTGAGACATAATGTCATTACCATAATAGGGTTTAATAAGTAATTTTATACTATTTTTTATTTTTTATTAATTTTGAAATTTATGGGATTTTGTGTGAAGACCTTATTACCCTTTAGCTATTTTAAGATAAAGATTGCAATAAGATTTGATTTTTAAATTTAAAAAAAATAAATCAAATATATTCTATAATTAATTGAACTAATCATTCTACAATTATGGAAATAATTTAAGTATTATAATGCTTAAGAATCAATTTTCAATATTTTCACAAAAATGTTATTTGGTGTTAATTAAGCGTATTGAATAAGCCACAATAATATAATACTATATATCTATATATATAAATATATATTATTCGGTGCTAACAAAATTTGTTTGGTGCTAATATATATTAATTTAAGTGAACAAATTTTCACTTAAAATTAAAGTAATAATATATATTACGTGTATTTGTATAAATACATATTGGGACAATCTTATTCTTACTATTTCAGTAGGGAACAATAATATAATGCAATAGACTCCATACTTATTTAATTAAATGGCCAATAGTTTAGGATACAAAATATATTTTCTTATAATTAATTATGTAACTGTGA
>JAYDZE010188216.1:0-21336 GCA_034509125.1 Monilaria moniliformis | reverse complement strand
GAGTTATTAACACAATTAATAAATCATGTGATGTTTATTGCCATTTTTAAATCTATTATGATAATATAATATCTAATCTCTATAAGATAATAAAAAGAAGAAACAAAAATAAGGGAAAAAAAATAAGATCGCGGGTGCGGGTACCCGCAGGCATCGGGTGCGGGTACCCACAGCGGGTAATCGGGGTACCCGCATTACTAAGCGGGTCGGGTGCGGGTACCCGCAAAATCGGGTGCGGGTACCCTCCACCCCTAATTTAGCATAGCAGCCCTCCTCCAACTAGCGACGAGCGTCGCCGCCCTTCCACCTCCAGCGCGACTTATTTTGTTCCCGCACCATAGCGCCGCCCGTCGCCCTCCTCCAGCGTCGGCTGTCGCTTTCTCTGCTCTCACGCACACACACTAGCAACACCCCACTCTATCACTTTCACTTCTCAATCTGTCATCGTTGTTTCATCAAGCTCAAGACCAAGCACCGATCGTTCCCCGAGATTGCTCTAAACTCCCAAATCATGGTAAATACATCTAAAGTAAGATTCTATAGGTTTAATTTATGAAAAATCATCTTTAAGACCTCTATAGCTCTCAAAATTTTGTTAAAAATAGAAATAGAGCGAATCCAAAATAAATAAAATTGGGTTTGTTTCTAAAATGACTTTTATAATATTTTCCCTTCTTGGCAAAAAGATACGGAAAAATGGAATAGTTTTGAATTCGCTGCAACAAATATTGAATTTCAAAATCAAATTGATACATCTGCATCTGGTGGCTTCCGTTGCTCATTATTTTATTCCCAAATTCTTTGCGGTTTTTTGTTTTTTGGAAGGTTTGCTCCATTATTCTGCATTTGGGCCTTAAATTTCTCTATCACTCACACCTTTTTGCGTTGACGAATGAGAAATATTTATGCCGGTGGAATTCTTGAAAAAGATGTCATATGTCCATATCTACTTTTGTTTGTGACTGATTAAAAAAAAACTACCTTCATTTTATTTGCATGGAATATTGTGAAATTTTCACAGCAATGACTCCAGAATCCAGATGAAATTTCGCTAAGACTTAATATTTCTATTAGGGCCCGATCGATTTGTGGTATTAAAGTTTAAATATAATTTTGGCCCATGTTTGTATTATAAGATTAAATACACTATTCCATTAAGACTTTATCGACCATAGATTATTCTGCGATTTTTAGTCGCGGCATCCCCCTCTGACAAAAACTATCTATGCTTGTGATTAACATTTTATCCCTTTCTACCTTTTTTTTTGTGAATTCTATCTCTGCAACCCAATTTTGCAAGAAATCACGTTATGTAGCCTATTTTCTATCATTATTCTATTTGGGCATTTCAAGATTGTGAAGAAGCGAGAAGAAAAAAAGTAATCGAATTGCAACTGTAACAGAGATAACTTTAATTTCTTCACATCCTGCATTTGTACTGTTTGAAACTCGAAATAACGTGATTTTGCATGTGTGGAAATTTGGGTAGATGTCTGAGGTGGTTGTCCGTTGAAATTTTGATTGGAAAGTGGATGATTTCGTTTTGGAATGTTATGTAGTGTTAATCTCATGGACAATCAATTTTTTTGTTTTTTGTTTTTTACTTATTTTGGGTGAGACCTCTGGCGCCATTGTCACGTCGTCTAAAAAGCTCTTGCATATACACTTTACCTTTGCACTATTTAATCATGCAAACCAAACATATTTTCAATTCTATAAAAATTGTCATGCCAACCAAACAATTTTATTTAACCAAGACTCAATCTTAGTTTATTCTATATTGTATTTCGTTATTATCTTATCTAAGAAATCGAACATCACCTTATAGAATTGAATTACTTTTACAATTATTAATTGGGATCCGTTATATTCGAAATAAGGTTTATAACTATTTACTAGAATTTAATTTTCTATTTTAAATTAATAGTTTATTTTCAGGGATGATATTTATATTTAATAAACTTTAGTTTTCAGAAATGATATTAATTGATTTATTATATTATAATACTCCATATTTTTTTGATAATTGTTATTAGAGGTAATAAATTTAATAGTGACTTACCAGTTACCACGATCCCACACATTAATTCCGAATAAAATCAGTAAGAGAAATAAAACTAAAGAAAAACTCAAAAATTATCCGACACTGATGGTGGAACCAAAGCCCGAACCGCCGTCCATATCTACTCCACCGCCGCCGCCGCTAGCTGCAGACGGCGGCGTGATTGCCCCAGGACTGCGCAGTTTGGGCGGTTTCTTCAAAATGGACCGGCCGAAGTTGCGAGTAACATCCGAATACGATAGCGAGAGCTCCGTTTTCTTCAACAAAATATCGTACAAATTATTGGACAGGTTGGCCAAACTCAAGCTCTCTTTTCAGAACGGCAGCAACGGGGAGGTGCTAGAGCCCCATGTTTATTTGAAATCTAAATTCTTTTCGCTTCAATACGACGTCGAAGAAAGGGACGTTTTGCTCAAAACATCCTTCGAAATCGCACCTGGCTTGCAATTCAGGGCTGCACACGAACTCAAGGTTTGATTTTTTATTTCTTTTACATGGAAATAATGCTTTCAATCACATTCTTTTGTTTTTTTACAAAAATAAGTGTAATTTGTTATTTGTGTTGCTCTGAATGTGTGATGGTATAGTTAGTTCAGTATTCCATACATGTGAAGAGTTAATTTACTTTCATTTATATGGAAATAATGAGGAGATATATATGCTCTAATGCCAAGGATTTTAATTTCTTTGGTGACATCTACTCTTTACTTGATTCTTGAATGATCAAATTCATTTCCAGTTAAATTTTAGTTTTGCTGAAAAGGTCTTGCTCAATTTATTGGGCATTTATGGTGTGGTTGTATCCAATAAGGATTTTAATAAACCAAATTTCCTAGCATTTGTTTGTAATATTGAAAGGTTCTTATACATTTAAGCCGTTGTAATTGTTTATGGTTCTGAAAAGGAATTTTTTGATGTTCTTATAGCTTGCAGATGGCAATGAGTCTATATTTCGTTTTATTGATTTATGCCAGTGATCAAAGGGATCTTTCGACTGCAGTTTGGAGAATAACAAAGCAACAAATGACTCGAGTTAGTGATGCATGAGTTTTTAGCAGATAGAACTTTGAATTACATATTTACTAGATACTTAGCAAGCTTGGCTAGATGGCTATAATGGAAGCAATGCTCAGATAGATAGAAAAGTATTTCAGCACTATTTGAGGAATACGCAAGAATCTATTTGCCTGCTACTCAGTTTACGGGCAAATAAATCTTATATGTTGTCTGTACCCTATTTCTTACAGGGCTTCTGAAATACTTTTAGGCTCGGCAAGGAGAAGTTGCAATGGTTGCAGATCTTGCAGGTCCGGCATACAAATTTGAATTGTCATCTTCCGTACCATCTATCGGCATGGTTAGAATGTTTATGCACTGCTATTTATATAGGTCTTTTTAATAAAGAAAATGGTTGGTTCTTTAAAAACATCATTTGGGACAAACTAGAAACTTGGATATATCATATGCATGAAATTATAAAATTATGCTGTCTTGACTGCTAAGAGTATAACCTGTCACTTTGTGTATCCTATACACACTGAACATTAAACTTCTCGCCACTGATTTTTTTTTTCTATTGTTGGAGTCGCAGCCAAGAGCAACTTTGAAATTTCCTCTCGGTGAAATTTCACTTGAAGAGAAAGATGAGGAGGAAGAGCAATAGAAGAGAGCTTTATCAGTGAATGGTATTTTTTAAAAGTCATAGTCTGAATGGAGTTTATACTGCCCGGTTCAGTGATGAAAATCTGGATTTACGATATGCATACAAGGTTATTTCCTTTGGAATTGTGTCTTTAAGGAATTTACTTTCATTTTCTTTGTTTCACTCTGTCAAGAAATTTATAGTGTATGAACTGAATGTCAATGCTAATTTAGAGAATTAATTCTTTTTCTGTTTTTCACTCAAATTTTATTTTTTTCCAGTCAAGTACTTATTCATAATAGTACGTCTGGTTAAATTTTATTATGTCTCCGACATGCCAAGTTTGTAGTGACTTCCCACACTTGCAGTCACGACAATTTTCCTGGCTAATTGTTTTACATTCTGTGGCCAGGATGGGGAAATGACGTTCATTCCAAGCTTATCCCTACCTTCAAATGCGTTGTCTATTGCATTTAAGCGGAGATTCAGTCCTTCAGACAAGTTGTGGTGAGATCCTTAATCCCTCTCTGCACTATCCCTCCTTGCTGCCTTAATTTTCTGACCACATGCGAGTTTTCAACATAAACTTGAAGCGTTTTCCGTGGTGCCAGTGAATTAATATTTTTACAATTATAAGATATACACCCTGTGACAATCAGGTTCACTACCATTTTACCTAACTCTGTTATATTTCGAAACACTGAATTATATATGATACTGGTAAGACTGCTAATGTTTATGTAGTAATATTTTTGTGTTATTTGTTAGCTACTTGTACAAATTCGATACAAACAGTTGGAGCGCAGTATATAAACACAGAATCGGGAGCGATTACAAATTAAAAGCTGGTTATGATACTGACGTACGCTATGGTTGGGCGGCACTCTGGGTAAGTTTCTCATTTATATATACACTAAGTTCCGAAGTTCTCATCCTTCCATTGTCGATCATGTTTGCGACTCACAAATATTTGTATGGATTCATACAAACCATGTATGATAGTGAAACTTGGATTGAAAACTTGGGAAAATATAATTGTGATAATGTAAGTTAAAAGTGAGTTCACCTTGATAAAGTCATTGTGAGTTTCATTGTAGGACTCTTCATCTTACATTAACTCGTTATTTGAGCTCAACAACCTGAATGTTGTGGTTGATGATGAACAATTTAGGTTGGAGATGAAAATGGCAAAGCCAAGACGGCGCCCATGAAGATGAAAGTGCAGATCATGCTCCAAGTTCCTGAAGACGATATCAAATCAACGGCTCTGATGTTCCGAGTCAAGAAGAGGTGGGACTTTTAAATTATGTTGGGAGAGAGCATCTCCATTTGCATCCTGTTGCACCAAATTTCTCCTCTTGGAAATACTCCCAGCTTTTTTAAAATTTTCAAAGCTGTTGCAGTATATATACAGATATGCAGGATCGATTTTCTAATAGTTGGGTGGTAATAAAATGATTAGCATGAAGTCTTGATAGCAATAAGCTACATATATGGTAAACTTGGTGGGATAATTTTCATTCATTTCGAATGAGTAGGTATTTAACTGTCAACAGAAATAATAAGTGGGCAGTATATAAAGTTATTTATAATTTATAATTTTTCCTATATTTACTATTTCCGTTATTAGATTAGATGGTTTTATGAGTTGGTGTATCATGTTTTCCAGTGTTCATATATGGCTATGTTTTTGTCTTGAGTAGGCTATCTTAAACGAAAATTGGTGAAAATAGAAGTGTTATTAAATTAAAATAGAACCCGAACACGAGCCCGACCCAGCTGAGTGGAATATGGAGGTGTTTGCCTATAGCTTATTTTAGAGAATTTATAAGCTCCAACAACTTATAAAATGTTTCAAAAGTTTTTAAGTTGTCAAAATATTTGAACAATTGAACTTAAAGTTAGAGAGGAAAGTGCAAATTATAGAGAGAAAATCAAAATATGATTATAAAATTATAAAAAAATAAGTTGGGATTGTAGATCTTATTTTTTGGAGAGTGCATAAGGGCATTCTTGTCCGAATGAAATATTTTCATTTGTTAAATTTAGAGTTTATGTTTAGATAAAAACATATAACTTCCTACGAGCCTCTAAATTTGAATATGAATTGTGGCTAGTATCTCGATTTAGGACATATTTGCATTCAAATGCTTGAATTTTTATTGAAACTATGTTTAATTCAAATTCAATAAATGTTGTGCATTTATATCTATTGGACATGGACAAGTAAAGATATATATGAACGACATTTATTGAATTTGAATTAGACATAGTTTCAATGAAAATTCAATCATTTGGATTCAAATATGCCCCAAATCGAGATACTTGCCGCAATTCAGATTCAAATTTAGAGGCTCGTAGGCAGTTATATGCTTTGTCTAAACATAAACTCTAAATTCAACAAATAAAAAATATTTAATTCGGTATATGCGACTTCGTTTGGTTGCCTTTAATGTGACGTCGTTTTGGTTATCGTTCTATTGTGCCACGTAATCTAGTTATCAAGCCATGTCAGCACCAAAATCTTGATTGGTTGTAAAATTAGATTTACTTAATAATTTAGTACTTTATATTCAGATTTTAAAATTGGTATGCAAAATTAAAATTTGGCAAAAGTTTAAGAATTTAATTAAATGCAAATACTCATAGTAAAACTATCAATTTTAGGTTCATATATTCGCGATTTTTTTTTTGAAGTTTAAACATGTAAATGCAATCAAGCCAGTATAGCTAATTGGGTGATATTAACAAGAAAATCAAACAAAATAAATATTTTTAAACGATTTGTTTGATAGATATATAATTTAACACATAAATAACTGACTTCATAATCGAATTCTGGAAAATAAAACGTGAAATAATGTTACTAATTTTTTTTTCGGTGTATATATTCGATATTATGAATGACAGTTCCACTGTGCAAATTTATATTTGGCAGTGATTGAAATAATAATGCAGAAATATTTAATATGTGAGAATTCATTACGTAGCTCTTGGCTTCTGGAGAATAAAAAATATGATTTGTATAATATTTGGCTCGATATTTCATTTTGCGGGGGTCGATGATATTGATTGTCGACTTCTGCATACCAAAGATCATAAATATTTAGTTTGCCCAACAAAAATATGTATATAAATATTAATATTGGCTAATTTGTACTACAATTAAATGAGATATCTAGTGAAAAATGTGAAAAGTTAGAGAAAAAAATATCCAACCAATAAAGAAAATAAAGAATTTTCGGATAGTATTATATCCACCAAGATTTTCATAAAAATTAGATAATTATATTTCCGGGAATGCAAATATTTTCATCTTGTATCTCTTTTTAGATGAAATTTCATCATCCATTTTAAGTTCATAATCAATCATAAAACAACTTAGATATAAATTTTCAATTTTATTTACTTTTTTATAGAAACTTTTGAGATGCATTTTTAAGTTCAGAGACCGCGAAAATGAGAATTATATTTTTCACGTACTAAAAATGTAATCAAAAGTCTATTATTCTCAGCAACCAAAACAACCTAAAGGAATACAAAAAAGAAAAATTAGTGTGGACTTTAGATTCCATCTGTGTGCAAAGGCGTAAGTTATTAGTGTGGACTTTAAATTCAACGAAAAGTTATGATTTAAATGACAATTATCTTAACGACATCGTTTTGGAGAACATATGTTTTGTCTACGTCGGAAATTCCGGCTGAATGTCACCGTCAATTTCACTAGAATTTTGATATATGGGATAATTGAGAAAATGTCAAAAGTTGTGATTTTATGTTCCAGTATCAAAAGTTATGGGATTGACCAGAAGTCAACGAAAAGTTATGATTTAAATGACAATTATCCCTTAACTAAAATAAAAAAAATATAATATTTGAAAAACAATAACCACCCTCAAGCAAAGAAAATAAAAACTCAAAGCTTGGTGAATGAGAATGTCCGTACACTGGCACGTCTTTCGCCTCTCTTTCCGCTCTCCCCTTCATCGGATGCCACCATCGCCACCCTCCAACCACCTCTCTCTCTCTCTCACACACACACTCTTTCTCTTTCTCTCTCTCTCATTTTGACTGTTTCTTGCATCTAAAACTATCTCGATCAATGAAGAATCCTCTTTCCATGTAGGCTTGGAAAAAACACCCGAAAGCCGACAAGCCTGCACACAACAATGAATGACAGATCCAATGAAGACGATAGAAGGCCCCCAGCTCGAAAAGCCGCCACAAAGACCAACGATAGATCAGAAGAAGACAAAAAGACGATCCCCACCCGAAAAGAAGACAAGAAAAAACAGAACGCCAAAACGAAAGACAAATCCGAAGAAGAATGTCGAAAAGCCCCGAGCGGGAAACACGCAACGAAAGGCCACGTGAAATTCGAAGAAGACAACCGAAAACATAATGCCAAAACGCATGAGAAACTCCAAGGAGACGACCGAACAGGCCCAGCCCGAAAACAGAACGCCAAAACGAATGAGAGATTCGAAGAAGAAAATAATAGGAAACTCAATGAGAGGTTGGGAGAAGACAACAGAGCGAGCGCGGCCAGAATTCATAACACGAAAGAAGATGACAAGGCGAAAACGAACGCAGATGACGGCAGGATTGAACAACCTAACAAAACTACCCCTGTCCAAAAGAATATAAAGACTAATGAACAGAACGAGAGATGCGAAGAAGATGACAGAAGCGCCACAGCCCGAAACGAAGAAGACGACAAGTGCATGCTAGCAGGGGTATCCAGCTCGCCGCCGCGCCGGAAAACTCAGTCGTACAGCCAGCAGCTGAGAACGAACACGGCGCCGCACAACACCAACAAGCGCCAACACCAGCTCCGGAAACACAGCCTCGACGAGAACCGCATCTTGAACCACCACCAAGGCAACAAGAACAGCAGTTACTACAACGGCACCCCCGACTCCTCCGACGAAGACGATTTCTATCCCTACTCTACTGTCACCGGCAGTGGGGTCAACGACCACCATGTTGATCACCAGAGGATTGAGGCCGACGGAGGCGGTGGCGGTGATGACCCGCAACAGCCCTTGATGGAGTTTATGGGTAATGGCGGCGGTGTCGGGATATTCAAGGCGCCGAGTAGAGCGCCTGTGAACCCCAACCGCCCGCCCTGCATTGAGCTTCGGCCTCATCCGTTGAGAGAAACTCAGGTACGAGCGGGATTTTTAGGTCCCATTTGTTTTGGATACTATAAAGAACCATGGTTGAGAATTGATTGATTATGTACAGGTGGGGAAGTTTATAAGGACAATCACAAGCACAGAAGCACAGCTATGGGCAGGGCAAGAATCAGGGGTGAGGGTGTGGAACTATGCAGATGCATATAAGCCAGGGATAGGTACGGGTGGGAGAGCGAGAAGATGCGATGAGGATGCTGCTCCATTCTACGAATCAGCGAGCACGCCTCCAACCATATGCCTCATTGTAGATCAAGGGAGCAAGCTGGTTTGGAGCGGCCACAAAGATGGTAAAATCAGATCATGGAAGATGGACCTCAATTTCTCCGACGAGAATGGCTTCAGAGAATGTTTTTGTTGGCAGGCACATCGAGGTCCCGTTCTTTCCATGGACGTTTCTTCCTATGGTAAGATCCTATTTCTCTATGTCAAAACCACATCTACTCGTAGTAACAATTCGCTTACATCATGGGAGGGGTGCTGGGGGGAGCTTCAACACCACTAACCAAGAACTTTTCTTTAAAAAAAAATAATAGCTCCCTCTAGACTATTCTCATGCGTCTGTCCCTGTATGTAGGTGATATATGGACAGGATCTGAGGGCGGCTCTATAAGGGTTTGGCCATGGGAAGCTGTGGAGAAATCGCTCTCTCTCTCGCCCGAGGAAAAACACATGGCTACTCTGTTGGTGGAGCGTTCGTGCATTGACCTCAAAAGCCATGTCACAGTTAATGGCGCGTGTAGCATTTCTTCTTCAGATGTCAAAGCTTTGTTGTCTGATCATGTCCACGCCAAAGTCTGGGCTGTTGGTTCATCATCCTTCTCCCTATGGTACCTTCCTTTTTGGGCAATATTTTGATTTCTTGACATCTTATTGTTTACTTCTGTTTCTGATTATGCCTGATGAACCAGGGATGCTCGTACAAGGGAGCTTGTAAAAGTGTTCACCGTGGATGGCCAGACAGAGAACCGCCCCGAGGAGAAATCATCCCAAGAACAACCAGTGGAAGATGAGGCGAATGTCAAGCTTGTGACAAAGTCGAAGAAGGAGAAGTCCAACTTCTTGCAGCGCTCACGCAATGCCATCATGGGAGCTGCGGATGCTGTCCGAAGAGCAGCAAAGGGAGGTGGGACGTCCGAGGATGGCAAGAGAACAGAGGCCATAGTGCTGGCATCCGATGGGATGATCTGGACCGGCTCTTCAAACGGCACGTTGGTCCAGTGGGATGGAAATGGCAACCGTCTGCAGGAATACACTCACCACCCTTGTGGCATCCTGTGTTTCTGCTGTTATGGTGCTCGAATATGGATCGGATACGTGAGCGGGATGGTCCAGATCATTGACCTAGAAGGGAATCTGCTAGCCGGCTGGGTCACGCATAATGGGCCGGTTATAAAGCTGGTTGTTGGCAATGGATGTGTGTACAGCTTGGCAACTCATGGAGGTATACGTGGATGGCACGTCTCCTCACCCTCACCTGTGGATGACATACTGCGCACGCAGCTATCTGATAGGGAGATCATATACACGAGGCTCGAGAATCTGAGGATTCTGGTCGGGACGTGGAATGTTGGCCAAGGTAGAGCCTCCCATGCGGCTCTCATGTCGTGGCTGGGCTCTTGTGTATCAGACGTCGGCATTGTTGTTGTAGGCCTGCAGGAAGTGGAGATGGGAGCCGGTTTTCTTGCAATGTCAGCTGCAAAGGAAACTGTAAAGAAACAAGTTAACATAATACATAATTGTTGTTGATTTGTTGTATATTCTTGTAACAGCAGTCATCCATTTTAGGTAGGGCTGGAAGGAAGTACTATTGGGCAATGGTGGCAAGATCACATCGGTAAGGCCTTGGACGAAGACAGTACCTTTGAACGCGTGGGGTCTCGCCAGCTTGCTGGGTTGATGATAGCAATCTGGTACTGTTTCGTCTTCATACAAGAAAATCATGATCAAACACTTGTTTAGAATTTGAAGTGACGAGTTGTTTAGAATTTGAAGTGACGAGCTCTTTTCAGGGTGAGGAAGACTCTCCGGAGTCACGCTGGGGATCTTGACGTTTCAGCAGTCGCTTGTGGTTTGGGTCGCGCGATTGGTAATAAGGTAACTAGCTATTTTGAGTTGAGGTTTGGTTCATCTCAGACATTACAAAGTGGCTGAGAATGTGGTGCAGGGAGGAGTAGGGTTGAGACTGAGAGTGTATGACCGGATAATGTGCTTCGTCAACTGCCATTTGGCGGCGCATTTGGAAGCAGTGAACAAGCGGAATTCCGATTTTGACCATATATTTCGGAACATGACATTCACAAGATCATCAAACTTGCTCAACAACTCTGCCGGTACGACCAAAATTTGCATCACTATCTTCTATTACACACCTATTCTAACTGGATTCTTCTCGTGGCTGCAGCCGGTGTGTCATCAGCTGCTCAGATGCCTCGCACCTCGAATGTATGTGCATCCTAGCTAATTCTCTTTAATGATTTCTTTGTTTTCTATTGCTTGCTCATTTTCTGGAAATAAGTTACAATTTCTTTTTCTTTTTCTAATCACAAAAGAGTGACAAGAGCACTGATGATGGGAAGCCTGATCTTGCTGAAGCGGATATGGTCATCTTCTTTGGCGATTTCAACTACCGTCTCTTTGGAATATCATACGACGAAGCAAGAGACTTTGTTTCTCAAAGAAGCTTCGACTGGCTCCGGGAGAAAGACCAGCTTCGCGCAGAGATGAAAGCCGGTAAAGTCTTCCAAGGGATGCGGGAGGCGCTTGTTAGGTTTCCACCCACCTACAAATTCGAAAGAGGAAAACCGGGACTAGGAGGTAACATGGTTATTATCTCATATATATGGGCTTCTTAGAGGATCTCATCGCAATTAACATCTTTCTCGATTTCAGGCTATGATTCGGGTGAGAAGAAAAGGATCCCGGCCTGGTGCGACAGAGTGCTATATCGCGATAACATATCAAATCCCGCAGATGAATGCAGTTTAGAGTGCCCTGTTGTGGCTTCCATATTCCAGTAGGCACATTTATTTCTTCATTCATCATCTGATTTTTTTTCTGGTTTCCTTCATCATTCATCTCTCTCTCTCTCCCCCCCCCCCAAAAGGTACGAGGCGCGTATGGATGTGACTGAAAGCGATCACAAGCCGGTGCGCTGCAAGCTTAATGTAGACATTGCTAACGTTGATAGATCAGTGAGACGGCAAGAGTTTGGAAAGATTCTCGAGTCGAATGAATCCATTAGGCCACACCTCCAAGCACTACGCTTCGTGCCCGAAACCAGTCTCAACACCAACAAGATACTGCTCAATAATCAAGATACCATCAGCTTCAGCATCACAAACCAGAGCAAGGAACACACTGCCTTCTACCAAATTCTATGTCAAGGTCAAACCACAGTCAATGAGAACGAGGTAACATCTGACTACCGCCCTAGAGCCTCGCTTGGTTTCCCCCGATGGCTCGAGGTACGTCTCTCCTTCTCCTCTCCAATGCGATTGTGTCTCTTGGAAACTTGAATGCTTTGAGTTTCGTGTAGGTGACTCCTGCAGCTGGCATGATCGCACCTGATCAAGTTGCAGAAGTGTCCGTGCATCACGAGGAGTTCCACGCGTCCGAGGAGTTTGTTGATGGGATCCCTCAA
Source organism: Monilaria moniliformis (assembly GCA_034509125.1). NCBI lineage: Eukaryota > Viridiplantae > Streptophyta > Magnoliopsida > Caryophyllales > Aizoaceae > Monilaria > Monilaria moniliformis. The sequence continues at coordinate 8,794 of JAYDZE010188216.1, read as the reverse complement.
AGCTTGTGGTCCGAAGACACCAGAGACAAAGAGGTGATCTTGCTGGTCAATATACGAGGAAGCTGCACAGCGCAGCCGAGAACTCACCGGGTACACGTACGGCACATTTTCTCCGGGAGCCCACCTTCGATTACTGCCCCCGTGGCTCAACCTTCCATGGAACCAAAACGGAATACTTCCAAGAAACATGGAGGGGGTTCCCACAGAGGAGGCCAGCATTGATGTAGCTTGAGACGAACGTCAATTTTCCCAGACCTCGTCACGAGCTATTCTGGTTTCCTCAGGCTTGCTACGATGCATTCTTCATGTAAAATTGTACATAGTTACCTAGTTATTAGTAGACACTGATTTTTCGAGTTTTGCAAGAGGGTGACTATCTAGTTAATATGAAGCATTTCATCCGATATCGATGAAGAATATATATGATGAACAAACAAGATGAGAATTTCAAAATCAGGCCTCCTTATTTCTGATAATATGTTGTATCAAATATAGGCAACATCAATTACAAAAGTAATACCTAGCAGCATCTCATGGTAGGCTGATAGCTCCTAATTAGAACTTCTCAATATACTCTACCACAGTGCATAGACAGTGTGAAACTTTCGATGTATAAGGCGACGAAGATATTTGTTCCGTCTGAGCTGAGGCCAACATCAGGTGGTTAGGCAGCTTGTAGTACTTACAGGGATCACGTTTGAGTAGCCCGTTCTTCGCCTCCAGAGGTATCTCGTGAATACGGATGTGGTCTAGACGGCATACATCCGTTTATATCTTTCACTAAACATCTCAGTGTCGGATGCCATAGACAGAGACAAGGAACGGGAAAGAGTACTTCTTCTTATGCTTCTCATCCTCGAGTCTTCCAGCCTATGTCGAACCACGCAATAGCACATGGAGCCAATCGTTGTCATCATTATCGTACCACCAATCACAGTAGCACACACGGCAAGCCATTGCTCGTGAGTTCCGACCACAATATAGGTGAGTGAGATGAAAGCAATGGAGATGAAGAGGCAAGCCAGCCACATGAGCTTGTTTATGACAAACATGAGTTGCTTCTTGGCCTTCTGCTCTATCACAACCACAGATGTTTGTACCACAACCACGGCCAGGGAGATAAATAAGGCCACACTGTCGAACAAAAAGAATATTATGAAAGCTGCTTTGTTCGCAATGTGAGCTTCCCCTAACGAAAACCCTTCCTGTGGACTCTCGACATACTGACCAGGAACGGTGAATATAGCAGCGAAAGCGACAGTAGCAATGAGAACAGCAACGACAGTGGCAGAATTGATGGCGTTGTTGAGACCCTCGATGTGAAGCTTCTTCACTTTCTTTGCAATCTTCCGTACCCTGAATCCTGTCTGACGGGTCTGCTGGAGTTGGGACTGGACATCGTGCTTGATATCACTAACCGTTTGTTTGAGCTGCTTTGCTGAACTTGGGGGTTTCCCGTGATCTTTGGAATGAAGGGCTCCAGCTTCCTTCAATATGGCGACTAGCTCTGGAGTTCCAAACTTCTCTGCAATATCTAGAGGTGTCTCTCCAGCACTGTTAGTTGAGTTCACGTCGATCCCCTCTGCAGATAGTAAACATTGCACCATCTGCGAAGCATACGGTACCATATATCAACATTTGTTTTTGAACTTAATATCAGTCAGATCATAATACAAGAGAAGGAAGCTTCTAGACCAACCTGATTTCGCCCTTTTCTTGTTGCTATGTGAAGTGCAGTATTTCCCTTGTTATCTTCAACAGATAATAGAGACGGGTCAGGTTTTATGAGCTCTCTTACAATCTCCACATTCTGCCCTTTGATGGCCATGTGTAACGCTGTCTGGCCTTTTCTGTCGGTTTTAAAGCCGATGCTTGGATCTTTATCTAACAGAGCCTTCACCACTTCCAAGTGCCCCATTCTTGCCGTAGTATGAAGCACACTCTTGCCATTGTTTCGAGCAATCTTAGCTAGGTTCGAATCAGTTTCCAAAAGAAGATTTACTACGTCTGTGTGCCCCTGAGCAGCTGCTGTATGCAAGGCAGTAGAATTGGTTACATCTGTTGTCATCACCAGGCTGGGGAAGAAGCGAAGCAACTCCTTCAGGACCTCTGCAGGTTTACACGAAAAAGTTCTCATCAATTATAAAAGAAGAACATTGACAGGTTGATGGTTTTGTTTTCCCCAAATCAGTTGAGATCAATCCATTACAGGTGAACGCGAGAAGCTTGACTCAATAAGAATTAAAACTCATTTTCAAGTTATTGTTGTTGTTTATCCAACAGAAGATGGTCAAGAAAAGTTATGGAATCTGAAAGAATCTATTTGAACATTCATGCTGACAAGTCAGTACAAGCGAACCTTAGCAGTTTATCTAGCTCTATAGCACGTCTTATTTGATTTATAGGTCAATATTGAGTGGTTTTCGAGTAAGTACCAGCCTATGAAAAGCAATGCCAGAATTATGTTATCATGGAATGTAAAAGAAGAATAAGGCCTCACTAGATTACTAGAACTAGAAGAGTTACTGAATACCAATGAATTCAATTCGATTACTTCCTAGAAGCTAAAATCAAAATATAAGACATCAGTGAAGAACTCACAGAGCGAGCAATTTGCAGATTAGCTCGATGAGAAATTATCTTTCAACAGGAACAAATCCATTTCACGCAAGAAATCTCAAAGATTTTAATATTATACCTTTCAAATCCTCTCTATAACACAATTGCCACCAGCACATATATCTGCTTGTTCAAAGTCGGATTCAGAAAACCAAAAAGGTCCAAGCCTCTGGTATTGGGAACTATAGTTCACATTTTGTAAATAAATTGACAATATCATCATTCCATATCCGATGAAGCCGTGTCAACAACAAATGCAAGTAGACACCACATCACGGAGAGAGCATATAATTTCTTAACAAGCACTAAAGATATAGACAAACAAAAGCAATACTGCACCGAATCTCACTATCACATTCTTCTAGTGTCAAACAATTAGAGGACAACCAGCAGCATTTAATACACGATTGAGCTAAAGATCAAATGCTTACCAAGATGGCCCTGCTTGGCAGCCACATGGAATGGATCATAGCCATTATTGGCAGGAATTGCAGAAGTCTCAGCATCCGAATGCTTCAAGAACTCCACCACAACCAAGACATGCCCATTCTCCGCAGCAACATACAGAGGTGTCTCGCCTTCTTGGTTCTGCTTCGACAGCAAATCTCTCACACCATTGTTGATATTCTCCAGCTTCTGAATAATCTCTTTCACCTTCCCCAAATTCCCTGGCCGCGCAGCAAGATGAAGGGGGGTATCTCCTCGTTTTCCCGGAGAATCCTTGCTCTTTTTCCGGTCTCCACCAAAACTCATCTGTCTCTCCATTGCTATCCTGAAGCTCTTCTGCTTCTCCATCAACCCCCTAAAGCTCTTCTGCTTCTCCATTGCCCCATTTCGAAAACTCTGCTGTTTCTCCATTATGGGATTCCGGAAACTAGTCTGTTTCTCCATTATGGGATTCCGGAAACTAGTCTGTTTCTCCATTATTCACACACTCCTTTATTCAATTCTCAAACCCTTTCACTTACTAAAATCTCAGCAACTAAACAATTTTTGGCTAATATTCTATGAATTTTCACTCAAGCAACAAATTGACACTTCTGAACCTCTCAGGCAGATCAACGAACCACAATCTTCCAAGGGTTTCTAGATCAAATATAAATTGCCGCAAAAGCCCCAAATTTCTGATAGTTGAACTTTATATAATCCAAAAAAAAGCTAATAATACCTTAGTTACCAAAGGTAAGAGCTTCAGCCTCAATCTTCAGTGGAGCCTTCAAAAGAATCCATCTTTTCGTAAATTCTCAAGAACCACAATCTGTAATAAGATAATCCACTCGAAAAGACAACAAATTTCACGCAAGGTTTTATTTCAGATATCACTTCCAGCTGAAGCCAAAGGGAAATCCCTCTAGATTCTTCTGTCTTCAAGATAAACCCTGAAACACTAATTAAGATCGAAACTTTTTTAAGATATTCAGACCCCCAGAAAAAAATAAATTGCAATCAGGGAGCTAGACCCACCAATCACATGTGGTAGAGAATAATTTTATTAGAAAAATCCTAACTTTGAAGAGTAATGTATATCTTTTCTTTGGGGTGATAACAAAGCAACTTTTATTAGGTTGTTTGTATTTGGTTTGCTTCTTAATTGCTACCTGTGGAAACAGTAACAGTGAAACACTTTTCTATTTTAATGATGAATGAATAAAAAAGTATTATACGGTTAGTGCAAATGGTGGCCGCCATTGATGTTAACATCAGAAAGAGCAGAAGCAAACAAACAGATTGGCTCTGCAATATGGTAATGTGGGGTCCATGGCCGGTGAACAAACAGGATTAGATTCCTCTATAATTTCATAACCAATTCCCCAGTATATTATTCACGTTTTGTAACTCAAAAAAAAATTATTCACGTTTTGTTATTATAATTCATTTCCACTTTTCCAGGAAAATACTTTTAGCAGTAATATTTATACATTATTGAAATATTTTTAACGTGAAAATTATAAGATTTCAAATATATATAGCAATAAGATCTAACTCAAGTAGCAAGTATACAGTATCTAAAAACTCGTCTAAATGAGAAATTTTGCTTATGTGCAATATATTTTCTTATTTTATAATGGTGTAGTTGTTTCATTTGTTCGCGGTAGTGCTTTAATTGTTATGACTAAATATAAGTATTTCATATTTATACCCTATAAAAGATATGAAATTATATCAAAAAATAATTATGACTATTTCACTTTTATTTATATGAGGTGCAAATAAATTCCTGAAATAATTCGGTCAAATTCAATAGATCTTTACTTTATAGTGAAGTAGAGGGGTAAAGTAATGCTTCAATCGTTTCTAAAAAGCAATTAGCCGAAAGCCCAAATAAATAAGGCACCATATTTATTTTATTTTTTAATTAGGAGGCAACATTATTGAATATGCAGTTAATTTCATATTTATTAGACATATCAAAACTGATTATATGAATCCATTATAAAATTTAGGTGTGATTAGAGCACCCCCGACAGGAATAATGCTCATGAATATGCATCACAATAATACATTACATTTCAAACAAACAAAAAAAATTATATCAATTTACTAGTAGAACACATTTTAGTTATATATTAAAGAAAATGAAGTCTAAATCACGAAGATACTTTTAAAATTTATGCGTTTGTTAGTGTTCAATTTATGTATTTTTGCATGATTATAAAGAAAGAATTCTAATTATTTTTTTTGCTTTTTAGTCGTAATCCTTCAATTTATTCTATATCGCAATCAATTAAACCAAACAAAAAGTTAAATAGTTAAATCATATCCTCTAAATCTTATCTATCACATCCATCAAACCATAACATTAGGTTATCCATTCTCTTGCATTATTCATGGGCCTCATAATATTTTTTATTCTATCTTTTAACTAAGAGACAACACATGTATCCCTCATCCATTAATTTCCCTAATTATTCATGGGTCTCGTCTTTAAATTTTTTATTCATTTCTTATTTATTAGATTTATTATATTTTATAATTAAATTCAATTTTTGATTTAATAAAATAGGTGAAATTCATTAAAGAAATAAAAATCACACAACTTAAAATTCATAATAATACATAATTCAAAATCAAAAATTACATAATTAAAATTTCCTAATTTAAAATAAAAAATTACATAATTTAAAAATTCTAAAATTACATTATTAAAATTCCTAAAAATACTAATCCTTTGGCAACATACCCAAATATTTATGGAGAGTGTTGATCAATCTCCAGTGCACCTTCAATTGTTCAGACGTCATAGCACTAGTGTTTTTAGAATATGTTTTCGCCAACAAGTTGTACATTAGCATCTTGTTGGCCGCCGCCATCACCTCCGGATCCACACTGCTCGAAGCTAGCGTTTTTTCCCTTCTCTTCGCTGTCTTCGTTCCGATCGGACAAGCTCGACTCAACCATCACTATTTTGAAAAGTTAACGTTTTCACGATTAATTTGGTTGCAATATTAAGTTATAATTATAATTTTAAAATATTATGATCAGAATAAATGATTAAGTAATTTCATAATAAATACATCTATTGTTATTATCTTGAAATTATTCAAAAACATTCTCTCACATTGTGATAATTTATCATTTCCATCTTAAATTAAATTATAATAAATAATCGGCTAAGTTTAATTAATTAAAACTAAAATAAAAACCTTTTTCGTTAAAAAAATCAAAATTTTAGACTTATGAAAAAAAAAGAAAAAAATAATTTTTAATGCATTTCTAGTTTCAGTGAAAAGAATATTAAATTTGAAATATAATTATTTAATATGTGAAAACATTAAATAATTATAACTTACTTATTTAAATCTATCTTTTACATATCATATACCAATTTAAAGATCTTTTCATTGTCTTTCATCTAAGATGCATATTATTGTCTATTGAAAACAAAATTACATAAAAATAAAAACAAACGTGCTTTGTGAAAAAAATGAGATTTTTTTTATAAAGTCAAACAACATTTCGTAAAAATAGCAATGCAATTTACAGTTTGAGATTGTTCACGGTTGTTAATGCTTTTTTATCAATTCAATTGTCAATTTTAGATTTTTGGTAATTTAATTATAATTACTATCTAGATTTCAATTTTATCCTTCAAAATGAATCTATTTACACACTATTCGGTTTTTATGTATAGTAAGATTTTTTTGTGTTGGATTTGGAAATGCTTTTAACTTCATATTTTACATATGCTTTCAATGCGCTTATATTATAGTTTATACTATATAAATTTTAGGATAAAACAAAGTTACAAAACTTAAAGGAAATTGCGCCCTTCATTTTATTTTATTATCTTGATATTACTATTCTATCTGATCACCAATAATACAACTGTATGATTGAAAATGGTAGTGGCACATGTTGGACATACAAATTTGAATCTCTCCTACATCATATAAGTTTGGAGTGCACGCTTATATAAATTTATTATGATTTAGGGGCGAAGCCCCTAATGGACGGGGGTCTGGGGGCAGCGCCCCCGGTAGCGGGGTCCAAGGGGCGGCAGCCCCTGGCTGGGGTCGAGCTGTCAGCTTGGAAATTTTTTATTTCCATTAAATTGTTATGGTGAAAATTCATTCGATTTTGGGCGAATTTGGGATCTAGTGGGACTCACCCGGCCGGGTGAGAATGTGGCATGTCTCCACCCGGCCGAGTCAAACACGACGTGGATTTTAGTGGGACTCACCCGGCCGGGTGAGAAGATGGCATGTGTCCACCCGGCTGAGTCCAAAACGGGGTGGAGTCCAGAGGGTCTCACCCGGCCAGGTGAGAAGGTGGCATGACTCCACCCGGCCGAGTCCAAAACGAAATGTTCTCCAGAGAGTCACACCCGGCTGGGTATGTCTCCGGCGGAGTGTCACCGGGCCGGGTGCATGACAGTTTGGACAGTTTTATTCCCGTTTTTTGTCTCTTTTAAGAGTATTATGGTTCATCTTTCTGAATAGAACAACATACTTTTCTTCTAAGAAACTCTGAACTTTATCCGATCAAATAATTGGGTAGAACCGACCAATTTATTTGATCTGAAAGTGTTTACACGACTTTCAGAGATCTAGTTTTTGTTCGTTTTGTTAATCTCCCCAACAATTATTAGTATTACAAAAGAGAGTTAGAGACATACCTAGATTATAATCAAGCAAATGCAACTTTATATATAAAAATTGATGAGAGATCAAACATAAAATACAAAAAACGTCCTTGGTGAACTTATAGAGTGGCGTGTACATTCAAATGTATTGAAGCGTGAGTTATCAATAAAACTAAATATTTATAGTCTCCTTCAATAATCAACCATTTTATTCTGAAATTTAATTGGTGAGTTTATCGACGAGCTTGCTCAGGAGCTCATAATTCAAGTGAGATTAAACTAAAATTTGGTTCATTTATTTTCACCACGAATTTTAATACTTTTAGGTAAGTGTGGGTGACTGAAAAAATGAGTCCACATTTATTGTAGGGATATTATATTTAATTATAAATTTTAAGTGTGCGGGTCATATTTGACTTTTAAGTAAATATGTTGATATATTGAGAAGAAAATATAAGGGATAGTGATGAAATAGTTACAAAAAATAAAATGAACAATGTTTTGAGGAATAGAAAATGGCAAAATGGATAATATTACATGGCAAAGAGGAAGTATATAATCTATTACGTAGTATAATTTATAGTTATAATACAAAATATTTGAAAATTATGTATAGATTCAAATAGCTTTTTTTTTGTTACAATTTACACACACTTTCACGTATACTAGAGTGATTTGGTTTAAAGTTAAAACAAAGGGGTTATTTTAAGAGTTTGGAGAGTAGCGGTCCTCTGTCTATATATACGTATATCTATATATATGGGAGAGAGGTCCACATCGCTTGTCTATTTTGGAAAAGATTTCATTTAAATTAGAGCTGGATTCTGGCGTTTGCTTGAAGATTTCAAAACAAAATCTTTAGATTCTTTATTATATTCATCACATGATTTAGGTCAAAGGATGTTTGGAAGGAGCCATGTGAACCTTTTCTTTTTAGAGATGGTAGTAATAATAATAGAGAAAAGATAAATGTACATAAATTGTATATACATAATACCCTTAAGTTTTAGATTAAATTGGATCGACTTTATTTAAATTGATTTTATTACTAATTATATTATTTTCTTACTAAATTGCCTCTATTATATTTTT
>JAYDZE010188105.1:0-21337 GCA_034509125.1 Monilaria moniliformis | reverse complement strand
GGCCAAAGAGGGAAAGAGAGTCGCAGGCCCAGAGATGAGAGAGAGACAGAATCGCAGGGGCAGAGAGGAGAGGAGAGGAGAGAGAGACATAATCGCATGGGCAGAGAGGAGCCAGGATCGCAGGGGCAGACAGGAGAGAATTGGAGGGCATTTTAGCCCTATCTTAGCCAAACAGTGACTTATCAGACCAAAAGGGTGCGAGATGTAATGTAGCTGAAATAGTGATAAATGGAGACTGTTTGTGCGGGCCGAGATTAATTAACCAAGGCCCGACGGGCCGCGTTAAAATCTGTCTACGCTACCAAACAGCAAATTAATACTGTTGGCCTAAGTTTTATTATCCTATCTGATTGTTATCACCCTTACCATACAGTAACAATAAACAATACAACGATGAATGATAAATCAGTAGTCATCTGCAAATTTGATATTCACCGAAATTGGCCCTACATCCATCTTCTCAGCATCTCCAACGACGCTTTCGGCTGATCCATTGGAACCATGTGACCTGCATTATAGACCTTCAAGAAACTCAGACCTCCATAGCTCTTCCTTGAGCCCGCCTCCACGCCACCGACCTTGAACGGAACCGATTTAGCCGACACGAACCGTTTTCCACCCATCTGGAGTTACCTAGCCAGTTGCAGATGAGATCGTACTCCCCAGCGTATATGAGCAGCTTGATCTCATCTTGCAGCAACGCCGGAAGCCCGACTTAGAAATTCTTCATGATGTCAGGAAACATGAATTCATACACTTTGGGCTGCACGGGATGAAGTGTTTATCTCCCACGCCTAACGCCTTTTGAACCGCCTTCTCGTTCAGGAATCTCTCCACACTTGAGAAGTCGTAAAAGAGAAAGCCGCTGCTGTTTTCCCGGATGTCGTAGTACTACAATAGGAGATCATATAATATATATATATATATATGTGTGTGTGTGTGTGTGTGTGTGTGAGAGAGAGAGAGAGAGAGAGAAGAGAGAGAGGATTAAACAAAGTTTTTTTTTTGAATGAATTCAAGAAAATTTGGTGCAGATATCATAGGCCTCTTCACAGGCTGATGGTGATGAAATGTTTGCGCCTGCGATGAGATATGAAATCGATTTCCAGTTTTGGCGAAAGAAAGACTGGATTTTTAAGCTGAAAATTTGAGATTATTTGATATTTTATTACCACAAGCTCTTGTCTTGATTTCTCACGATTTCTCTGATCTGGTAAGGCGGTGATATTGAACCATGTTGATCAATTTCATGTTTAAAGCATAATCACGATATGGTTTGTATTGGATCTCCGGATTTGGCAGTGATTTGTATTGGATCTCCGGATTTGGCAGTCCATTCCAATGGCTAATCCCTAGTTGATTTGCATTAGTTCATAAAGACAAGGTATAACGTTAGTTAAATGTGATGAACAATGTAATGTTAATTAGCAATATACTTTGAGGTTTATGTGAATCCCTTTTCTATTTTTAATTCACTGATGAATTTTTAAATACATGTGTCATTAATCACGCGGTTATTATTTAGTCTTTATTATTCAATAAGAATTGATTCAAATACTAATTAAATTCTGCGGTACTTGCACTAAATTTTTGCACTGTATGGATCAAATCTCAAATTGTTTTTTCTTTTACTCTCTGACTCATAAGTTTGATATTCATTTTTATCTAAACATCAATTACAGTTAGATAAGCACATTAAATCATTTTTATATTGTGCATATTATTTTTTTCAGAATTTCAAAATGTAGTACTAAAAAAATGTTTCGTTTCAAATTCATTTGATTCTATTAGATAGAAATAATTCAACCAATGCAATTTTGTATATTGCATGTTGATCATCTCAAAAATAACATATATTCCATTCTTTAACTTTAATTTCTTGTCCCTAGTAGATTTTCGAACAAAAAAGCAATAAACAGATCCTTTCAAACAGTAAAATCACCTTCATTACAAGAAATCACACAAGGCCTTGTAACACTTCAAATACAAGGACAGAAATAATTTTTTTTGTAGAAAAACCATATGACTCAGATTTTGGGCTGCAATTGATCTGTTTTGATAAACAGTCTCTCTATATTTCTTCTGTATATATGTATATATGAACAGCTCCTGCTTCAGGAAGTGTATTTACATTGGAGCAAGATGATCATCTGCTTGTGTTAGTTTCCCCTGCATCCACCTCCTCAGCATTTCCACCGATGCCTTTGGTTGATCCATCGGAACCATGTGGCCCGCATCATGCACCTTGAGGAACGTGAGAGGCCCATAGCCTTTCTGCTGCCCGGCCTCAGCCCCATCTACTGAGAAAGGTGCGCTGGCAGCTGCTGCAAACTTCTTCTGTCCAGACCACTCCATGGCATGCACCCATCTCGAGTTCCCTATCCATTTCAAATCAAATTGTGTGCTCTTTTCTCAGTTTTTTATGCGATTAAGAATATAAGGTTTCTTAGGCAAAATGTAAGAACCCTTACCTAGCCAATTGCAGATGAGATCATACTCTCCTGCATACACCAGTAGCTTGATTCCATCCTCCAACATTGCAGGGATTCCGACTTCAAGATTCCTCATCCAGTCTGTCACCATAGCCTCGTACACTGTTGAGCTACAAGACACAAAGTCTATGTCTCCGACACCTAGAGCGTCTCTCACTGATTTCAGGTTCAAGAAATCCTCCATGTTGGAGAAATCGTAGCACAGGTCGCCTTCACACTTCTTTCTTATGTCATAGTACTGCATATGAAAGGTGAATGTGATGCTTTCATTCTTGGCCCATTAGGCCTCGTGGAGATTCTGAAAAAGTGATACTTACATTTTTACCACCGGAGAGGTCCACTATGTGGTTGAAGATGCGGTTGCAGACCATGTACGCCGCTAAGCAAGACGATCCACCATCAGCACCTAAAGAAGCAAAGTAGAGTCATATTTTGCATTAAGCAACAAAACAGTCATATTTTTCATCAAGCAAACTAACTCACCACAAAGCTTGATTGCCTGTTCACATTCTGAGACTGTCTTCATCATCCTGTTGTAATCCGATTGCTGGATCAGTTTCATGTCCAATGCATAGTCAGTATACGCTTTGTACTGTATCTCAGGGTTAGTAAGCCCATTGCCAATGGCAAAGCCCTGATAAGTGATGAAACAAAGGGTGTATCAGGCAAAACACAGGATGGAAACAGATCCGAATTAAGGCAGCAATTCAGAAACATATACTATACCTTAAGATTAATGTGAAGTCCTTGCTTGTCTTTGTTCCCTTGATGAACACGAGCAGCGAAAGCAGGAATATAGTGCCCAGCATACGACTCTCCAGTAATGTAAAAGTCGTTCTTCAGAAACTGAGGATGTTCCTTGAAGAATGCCTATAGAGAAGAGCCTTTCATCGGTGAAAACCAATGCAAAAATGTGTTCGGATTCTACACCTACATAAATAGGAGACGAACCTGCAAGAAGTCGTAAAGATCATTGCTTACACCCTCCTCGTTGTGCCTGATATCTTCATCATCAGAGCTGTAGCTGAACCCAGTTCCAGTTGGCTGGTCAACGTATATAAGATTTGATACCTGAAAATGAAAGCATTCAAATCTACATATGCTTACAAAGCCAAGACAGAGGAGATCATGAGCAATCTAATTTTGGAAAGTAACCAAAAAAATACCTTATCCCATCCAAAATCATTCCACGCTAAGGACATGTTGCTTGTTATGTGGAAGGGGCCATTTTCATAGAACAAAGCCAACTCACTACTGCATCCTGGCCCTCCTGTTAGCCATATAACTACAGGATCCGCCTTGCTGCTCCTCGACTCAAAGAAAAAATAGAACATCCTGCAAGCATCATCTCAAGAAGCTAAGCATCTCAACTTGTCACATTTTTGGTTGGCCCACTTTGGCAACATAGATGGTGTTCATTCAAGATGTCACAATTCTGCAATAACTAATATGGCTGTCATAATAAGCAAGGGAATCTAAACAAAATTTTCAGCAACTCTGCTTATATGGAAAATTCATCAAGCTGGGAAACTTAAAAGCACTTTCTTTTCAGTGAATTGGATGGTTGTAGACTTCATTCACTGATATCTAAATTAATTCTCACAAAATTTTGATACTCAAAAGACAACTTATCAACATCTTATGCGCTTTCAACCTTCAGAGACTAGTATCAATTATATCCCACCTTCATGAATAGAGAGAATCAAATAATTCTTTTCTTCGAAATCAAACAATTAAATATGTTTCACTCACAGTCATCACTGATCTTCCACAGCACTCTCTCTCACAAACACGCGCACACATTAATATGTGCAAAAAAGCATGTCCATTATTGCCATCAGTCAGTTGAAAAAACAGAGTAAACACACACAATGCACAAAGTGTACACATGCCTCAATATATTTCACCGGACGCAGCATCTCTCTCTCTCTCTCTCTCACACACACACACACACACACTCGCGAGCGAAGTCATACCTTGCATCCTTAGTGTGCGGGAGTCTATAATAACCAGCATGGTGGCCTAAGTCCTTGACGGAAGGGTCCGAATCCGCCATGAAAGGGAACCTCACCGGCTTCTCGACGATCGGCGACGCTCCGAGAACGTCCTCGCCGCCGGCGTGAAGATTGGCGCCGTGCTTGGGGAACAAGTTGAGTGATCTGATGAGTTTCTCCGCCTGAATCGTCGGGAACTGGAAATTGGAAGAAAAAGCAGACGCCCCGAGGCCGTCGTCGGCCGTTTCTGCAGATGAAACAGCAATGGAAAGCAGACAAAGGAGTAGAAAATGCGCAATACGAGGAGGGAGATATATGGTTGAAGCCATTTCTCTGTGTAGATGGAATGCAGAAAAACAGTTTTTCTGTGAGTTTTATATATAGAGAGATTAGAGAGGTTGAGTAAGAAATCAGAAATGGGCATTTAATTTGAATGCGTGTATTTAATTTATTAACGCATTTCTCTTCTTTTGCTTCTTCTTTCTTTCTTGTTCTTCAATATTTAGATAATCCATTTTTTGCACAACTACAAACAAATTTAGATACTTAACATGCAACAACTTTCAAAATTCAAAATAAATGTTCATAAAAACGAAGAAATGTTATTATGAATAGGGTGGTGGGACCCATATATCGAGATTTGTTACAAGGCTTGATCAAGATATTTCTTAAAAGAGGAGGCAAAGTGCCAAAAATTTTACGTTTAAATTATTGCAAAAATGTGACTTTTCGTCATAATCATTAATTTGTTTTTATTGCGTCTCCATAGTGAAAAGAAAAAATAAAATTAAAACGATATGACGAAATTCAATGATCATAATTGAAAAACAAAATGTGTTGGGATTCGATGCTTATATTAATGGTACTATAATTATTATTACTATACATTGTATTAAAAGTATATCAATAATATAGATTCATGAAATGTCTTTTTAATCTAAAGAATTTTTATGAAATGCAATTAAGATTGAATTCGAGAATTTTTTTGAAAAAAATAATCTTGTGTAAATAGCTTTAGTTCTTGATTTCTAGAAAATCATTGTAATTTTCCAACGCCTCAAGACCATAATCTACATAATTCAGAAAAAGTTAATACTATTTTCAATCTATAAGGAAAACTTTTTTTTTTTTTTTTTGAAAGTTCTCTAAGGAGAACTATTGGGTCCAAAGCTGACTATTATATTTCATTCTTCTTTTAAAAAAGTCAATTCAATTGTGAAAACTAAAAACACTACATTGAATATATAAAATGTAAAATTTATTATATTTAAAAAATTAAATTAAATTAAATTAAAATTTCACCTTTTATAATATTCAAGTTTTGGTGTTGCATTTATTCAACATACTGCACGAAACAAAATTTAAATAGCTGCATTAATTCTTTGTATGATAATTCTTGAAATAATTAGACAGAGTGAAAAATTAATTGTGGAAGAGATTTGATTATTATACATATTATTTTCTTTTGAGAGAGAGAGAGAGAGATCATAACTTGCTTGCCTAAGATTAACCTTAAACGAAGGGCCTAATTCCGCAAATCTCGGAACAGATGTTGCTTTGATGATAATTTTTGAGAAAATAAGTTGACTCATAAACACCAACCACGCACGAGGTTGTCGTTCTTCTGGGTTTTTATTCCATTTTTTATTCCTTTATTATCTTAGAAATTTGGCAGTGATCTTATTATTATTTTATGTCCAATTAAGTTTTCTGTTTTTTGTTTATTGTTGACAGAAATCACATGAGATCAGGTGTTCCACTTGGCCTACCACCAATAACCATTATATGTTCCATTTTCTCTACCTTTTTCTTCTTCAATTTCATTCTCTTGTCTTTATTATAAATTTATAACTATTTTATATTCTCTATTTTCACGTTTTATTTAATTATTTAATTTTTCTTAATACAGAATTTATAATTTTGTTTTAGTTTCAATACTTATCCTAAGGTTAAATATAAATAAATATCGACCTAATCTAGCAAAGAAATATTTTGTTGAGAAAACGTAGTTTATTAAAAAACCTACAATATTAATAGATTTATAAATATATTTACTTAAAAGCAACTCCCACAAGTCACAACATGAGAATTCATGGACACACACATCGTAGAAAAATGAAATAAACGTTGTAATGTGCATAATAAAAGGTTAATTAAATTTGTCTCCGGTTTTAAGATATTTTTAAAAATAATTTCACTTTAAAAATTCTCAATTTTGAAAAAACTATATTTATGTCCCGCCTCATATAATTCAGCAACGGAATAACGAGTCGTCGGGAATTCACATTATTCAATATAAAATTTTAAAAAATCATGAACCCTCAAAATCCACCTAATAATGTGACTAGATGGTTCATCATTTCGTTGCTAAACTCCATAAGGCATGACATATACCAAACTTTTTAAAAAAATTGGAAATTTTTGAAGTAATAATATAAGTCAACGACATTTTTCGAAAAATGTTGAAAATTAAAGATACAAATTGGATTAACCTAAAAATAAAATATGGGATTATAAAACGAAAGTTGGTATAAAATGAAAGGAAATGATTGGTTAAGTAATTAACTACACTAAGTCTCTACGTTTGTTCATCTAGTCCCCAAAGTCCAAGACCTTTTTTCTTCACGAAAGATGTGGGTGGATGAAAAACAATATTTATCAAACCGGATAGAGAGATAATATTAATCGTCATTATTATTATAATTATTATTTAGAGAAAGATAATATTTAGATGTTGCTTCAAGGCATCGAAAACCTGTTTTGAGATTTGGTAAAGTTGTAACCGTAAAGCAATGGGCTCTCCTTTTTAGTACTAGTCTACAGTCTACTCCATTTATATTATATATATACATATATTATATTCCTCGTTTATTTTAAAATTATTTGTATTATAGCTAATAAATGCTCGTCATAAAGAACAGCCCACAAGTGTTTTAGAATTTTAGCAATCGATGTGACTAATTAAGATGTAATCAAATTTTGAGGGCCTACAAGATCAGACTATATGTCTTCACAACCACAAATAGCTAATAGGAAGAGAATTAAGGTGGAAATCGACTTAAATAAATGACATCAGATTATTGATGGGAATTAGTTCTCATTTTAGTTTTTCGGATTGAGGACTTTCCCTCAAAATGTAAAAAAGATAGGTGCTTTACTCGTCCATAAATAGGGACAGACAGAGGTGGGGTCGGTCGACTTTACTGTTGGCCCACGAGTATCGAACAATTTTATTAAATTTAGTTTTTCTAGTTGCCGTTGGCCTTATGTACAGCAGTTCCGTCCCGCGCGACCTCATCTTCATCCATCTCTATGACAATGATTATTATATTTATTGTTAATTTTTTTTACTATGTTTGGCCCCAGAGGTTCTATTTTCTAGATCCATCACTGTCTACAAATTCATGAAATCGGCAAAATAGTACCTAGATTTCCATGGTTGACTACATTATCATGAATTCTGGATGTCGATTCTACAATTTTCTACATCATAAATTCGAGTTTAATTTTATTATACATAATAATTTCACCGCATATTATATACAGGCCTTTAAGCTTGTTTCTTTATTCTTTTCTTTTTTGAGGTTGTGTCTTCTTAATATTGACATTCGTAGTTTCCCATCAAAAATATTATAATCTTACAAAAAGAGAAGGCCCAGAATAGAGAGAACTTGGGTCGAGCCCAGTTACCCTAGCCACATCCTCCACCAATCCCAAAAGATTCAATTCAATAATTTATACTTTCCTTCCAACTAAATTAATTATTAAAATAAATTAATTGACATGCAGTTAGGTTAATGTAACATAATTTAACTTTTTTAGTATTAAACTCAAACAATTAGACCCAATAACCGTGCCAAACCGTTCCAATTATGGGATTAATTTCACAATTAGAGCTTGGGCTTATAAGGGAGAAACTTCCAATGTGGGCTAAATTTGTTAGAACCTACTTAA
This sequence comes from Monilaria moniliformis, assembly GCA_034509125.1. Lineage (NCBI taxonomy): Eukaryota > Viridiplantae > Streptophyta > Magnoliopsida > Caryophyllales > Aizoaceae > Monilaria > Monilaria moniliformis. The sequence continues at coordinate 12,897 of JAYDZE010188105.1, read as the reverse complement.
ATTTGAGCACACATAACAAGCGAAAATATAGTACATAAACTATTTAATAAACATACTAACATTCTTGATTCTTTTAAATGTACATTAACGAATTTTCTTAGTACGCATTTTTGGCAGTGACTGCAGGGTTTTTTTTTTTCGTCATTATAGATATTATGAGATTACAATTAATTAGAATTTGTATTTAAATGTTTCTAAGTCTAGTCGAACTATAAGCTAAACGATGAGATGAAGATCTTATTATAGTATCAACTATTGCAGTTCAAGGCCAAGTAAGGTTTCTTGAGTGACTTATCACTATAATATATATAACGTTGAATATGAAAGCGACAAACTAAATTTTCAACTAATTAAGTCAGCTGATATACTATAATTTTCGAATATTTGACATTGAAAAGGTTCTGCAACTTGTAATGTTTTAGCTTCGTCCTCGATCATGCGTACATGCAATTATGCATGTTATAGTTGACTTCCGCCACTGCAATTATTTATATTTAATTTTTTTTTATATGCACCCAAATATTCAATGGTGTCTTCAGGGTTCCTGAAGAGAGCAGCACCTTTCGTGACTACTTATAATTAAAATATATAATGACAACATGTTATTCTTGATTTGGTGTATCAATAATGATGAAATATATATATATATATATATATATATAAGAATAAGTGAACGATTTGTGGCCTACATTAACTAATGCAATTCTTCTAAACATAAATTTACATTGTTCAAGATCCAGATTCAACTCATATTTATGACTACAAATACCAACAAAATTATAAATATATTACTAAATATAGATCTTCATGATAATTAGTCACACGATGAGATGGTCTGGCATAAATTTTAAACATCATAAATTCAAAAAAAATCAATTTAATAATTTGAGTTTAGCATATGGAGATCTATTTAAACAGTGATGTATTTTTTGTTAATTAGAGGTCAACGATCCATGTATAGAATATGTTTGGTATATATAACTCTGTGCTGTCGCCTGTCTCATTTAATTTATAATGTATAATAGCATGAGAAGACCCGTTTATATATGCTAAAAGGTAATAATTGACCTTAGTCAGCTAGTTTAATTTAAGTACACCTATTCTAATGTTTGTATGTTCTTTCCCTTTGAGTTTTGCAAGAGACACTTTTATAATTACTTTTTTAATGTTTATCATTTGGGTACAGATGCCACATTACTTCTTTCAAATAAATCTGGGATCATTTTATTTTTCATTTATTTATATAGCTTCTGACCAATTTATCATAATAACTGACCCTTTGTAGTTTTTTGTTTTTTTACAATCATATAATTGAGTCTTTTTCTAACCCAGCGTTTGATCTACTTTAATCATTGAAAAATGTGAACTTAATCACGGGAATAATGAATTTTTCGATCCAGACTTCAATGTTTTTTATACTTTGTGACTGAGTTGCATACAAGATTTTGATAAACTTTTAATTGCAATTAAGTTTTCATAACAAAAAATACAAATTAATGTGTTTTAATCTTAATTCACAATGGTTAATTAGGGTGAATTACACTCGATTAGGATTTGCATTTATTTATTAGTAATTAATTTTTATTTTTCAGTTAATAATTGATTATTATGGTTAGATATTTCAAAGTTAGTATTTGCAATTATTTTCTCGTTTTCAATTCTTAGTTAGTAATTATCAATTAGATCTTATATTCTTATTACATTATAATTTATTTTTATTTTTTTCAGTCCGCCATCTTGAATTTACAAATCTAGCTACCATTAACATTCAATTTCCAGTGACAAAAAATGACAGAGAGACAAATATTTGGACTGTGATGTGAAAATTCACAAATTTTGATGCGTACGTGTCTAAAATGTAGACCAATTATGTTGGTCGTCCTTTTATTTATTTAATTTTACTAGCAATAGTAATTGATGCAGTAAACAATTTAATAAAAAAGTTGAGATTTGAAAGAACAAAGTAGAGTACAGTGTTTGTTTGCACGTGAAATTCATGAGAAGTAGTTATGTAAAAAATAATTCCGTGAACAATGCCAACAAAATTCATGAGATTGTTCAGCTCGGAAGATATCGTCTGGATTTTATCGAATTAATTATTTCGAAGAATATTCGGATTTCTTTATAGTAAGACGATAAATAAATTGATTTGCAAATTAAATGGGCCCTCAAACCTATTAAATTGCATTTTCTCCTTTATCATCCCAATTAAATATTTTGAGCTGACGTCAATTTGTGGTGCTTTGCACGTACAAGAATCTCCTTAAATAAAAATAAGCAATCGGGTGAATGAGCTGGTTCAGGATATTCGACTGAATCAAGAGGGTGACTTTCTCTTACTGACACTTATAGGTAAAATTTATTTTCTTGACATTTTCGTGAGATCGTTTGATTCGAGTAATTAGACATGATTGATAAAATAATTTAATTTATTAAATATTTAGTTTCTATAATAAGACCAATAATAGACAATTCGGTCGGCAGCTAATCACCTAATTGAATGAGTATTTTATCACTTTAAAATTGGATTGATTATTTAGTTATCATTCAATCTATAATACAAAATTCAAAACATATCCTTGCAAAATTATTATTTGATTTTGCTTGTCCTCAATTTTATACATTTTTTTCATGATTTTAAAAGAATTCTAATTTTTTCATTTAAGTCATAATTCTTCAATTTAACTTACATCCTAGCAATCAATTCAAAAATAAAACTAAATAATTCAAATAATTCAATCCCTTTTAATCATATTAATTTTATCTATCTTATCTACCAAACCAAACTCCCACGTAGTATTCTTTCGAGTAGTTCGTAGATATTGATCTCGTACTTAAAATAACATACTCGAGCCAATCAGAAATCAAAATATCGGATTAGATATATCATATCAATTACCAAATAAAATCTAAATCGAATCGCCTTCAACATTTGAGCCTCAGAAATAAATGCATTGTCCAGTCGAAATAGGATTCAGCATAAATGTATCAGTCGCCCGAACCCCCGGGCCAAATGGCAAATGGCTATTTCAGGCCGAGTTGGTCGACCTCACTTAAATTTTCTTCTGATTTCTCGTCATTAAGAAAAGGCATTATTCCCTTTTCAATAAAAAAAGAATAAAAAAAATTAGGTCAACAATTTATTAGTTGTTCAGAGAAAATAATTTAAGCCCCAAAAACCCAAAAAGAATATTATTCTAATAGAATGTATATTTTATTACTTAATTGTGATTTTGTTAGGGATTTACTTCATGTTAGAATTTTTTAAAAATAATATTACTTTAAATGCGCCGACTATTGATGATTTATCAACAAAGTATTCCAAGAACAAGAACAAAATATGATATGATAAAACATTTGCTATATACTGAGTATACAAAATTGATTGATACCCAAAAACAAACACTACACATGATAGGATAATTTATGTTCTAGTAATATTTATTATATATCAAGATTTCCATTTTCCACTCACAACTTTCCCATCGTGTATCCTTATTTGACAGATAACGCAATATGGGATTCATCTTTTTAATTAATAGAATTGTCAAACATAGTTGGTTCTTCAAAAGATGAAAAGCAAAAAAGTGGGTAATATTTATTTGTTTAATAAAAAGCCCATTCGTACCTTCCATGCCACATACCTCGATGACACCAACTTTTTTGACATGGCCAAATTGTCACCAAATAGAAAATGATAATATAATTATTGTGTGATGAAGTAAGATGTCACACCTATAATTTTCAAACTAATATCGTGCACCTCATCTATATAGTATAATATATAGAGACCAAATCCAACTAAAATATTGAATTATTGTATCACGATGATGTTACTTATAGCCATCTTTGTCTGAGTTAAATTCTAGGAACATTCTTGAGAAATACTCTACCAACACTTAGCCGTCAGTATTCTTGATTTAAGATTGTACACGTATATCAATATTGGTCAAGTACAATTTGTAACTATGTCGACAATCACTGTTCAAATGTATACTCATGTAAGTGTGTTTTTAATCTTCATTTTTAATCAAATTAAAATATTTATTTGGTAGAAAGATAAAAGAATTCAAACTCCTAGATCTGTAATAATTTATTTATTTCTTTAATTTTACATGAATGAAAATAGTGACGGACCTAGACTTTTTGTTCAGGAGGTACAACTAAATATAGTTTATGAATCCACAAAAAAATAAGAAATAAATAATTTCCTTAATACAATATCAGCATTGTCTAATTTACATCATTGTACTAAAAAAAGAGTTAATACACCTATCTTATCACATTTCTCTTTTATTTTTTGAGGTTGGGCAATGATATATGTTCATTAATCGATGAACATGAAACATCCAGAATAGAAAATATTTTCGTACAAATAATTTCATCTATCTAAATAATATTAATAAAATTCGAAGTAAGCCATAATTCCAATCTTCTAAATTGAGAGGAATGATCCGTGAACAAGATTTTCTTGAATTTGAAATTCAATTCTTCATCATACAGAAAATATTAATCAAAGTAATTTTCTAATTTATGACAAACCACAATAAATGATAATCAAATGCTTAAGTAACAAAATAGTACGTAAAGATCACAAATGAAGATGCATGTACGTCATGATACAAAGTTCATAGGAGAATAAGTGAAAGACGTATTATTATATTTTCATTGATGTATTAGATTATTTTAATCGAAAAATTAACAATTTAATAACAAAACAGAAACCACATTAATTTCTCTATCAAATAAAGAAATATATATATTACATCACAACAATTCATTTTATAAATGATTAAACCGAATATATATATATATATATATATGACTTATTTATTTTTAAAACTCAGGGGGCAGCGCCCCCACTGTTTCCGCCAATGGGTGGGAAAATGTGAATATTCTTCTTCTTCACCAGTTTCTTAATTTGAAAAGAAAAGTAAAATAGAAAAAAAAGAGACCGTCAAATCTTCCATAGTGTTGTCATAAATTGACCTAACAAAGGATATAAAGAAAAATACCATTTTAATATAATTTATACTCCGTCGTATGAATTTTTCACAAATTTATCCTATTATACATATAAAGTTATAAATTAATACATATATTATTCTTGTTGCTAACAATTTACTATATCAATAAAAAATTAAAATTAGTTTTTTTTTTTCTTGCAGTGTCAATTTCGACCGTTCTGATAATTGATTACTGAAATTGAAACTGTCACCAAAATCCTCTTAATTTGAGCTACAAATCCCCAAATCAATTTTCTAATTCAACATGGATTAGATATTTCCACTTGAACTACCACAGAACCATAACTCCACGACGTCAATTCAATGCCAAATTGAAAATTAGTTTGGGTTTTTATTGTTCAATTCAAGAGCAATAATTGGATCGGTCGAAATTAACACTGCAATAAAAGAAAATTGACATTTTTTTACTGATAGAATATAATTATTAACATCAATGATAGTATAAATATTAATTTATAACTTCCTATATATTAGACTACAATTATAAAAAAATATCAACCATCTAAATTTAAAGTAGCATTTTCCCTAATAATAATATCAAGCAGTGCTTGAAAGTTAGGCTTGAGCACTATGCTTAGATTAGTTATTACATAGAGTTTTATATTTCTTCCTCCAACGAGGCAAAATAATAATAACAATGATGGTTTTGAAAAGAAAAGGGAAAAACAACAAACACCATTACACCAATAATAGTATGAAAAGATAGACTTGTATCATATTTTGAGGTAGGCAATGGAGGCGTTGAAACCACATGTATCCCCCAATATATCAAGCCTTTTACCTATTATATAAAAAGATAACTAACGATCAAAGAAATTGGATGGTCCACATTTCTTGCTAAAACGATTCTCCAATATCCACCGTTGATTTGCGGCTAAAAGCGAATATTGTAAAGTTAATAAAAGACAATGGATGGATAAAGGAGAATCACTATCGGAATAGTGAATCAACCAAACAATCATTTAATCTTATGTATGAAAAAATAGGGGTATTACTATAATACCCCTATTTTTATTTTCCATAATTATATTTTATATTTTGACTAATATATTCTTATAATATTTTAGATAAAAATAAATAAATTAATAATAATAAGAATCAATTTCTAGAATTATAAAAATTAAATTTAATTCAAAATTCACATTCCAAAAAATACATATTTATCTCCATATTAAGTAAATATTTTGATTGTAGTACGTTAGTTTAACTAAGCTATTTATTCCTTGGACCATTCTTGTTTATGTTCATGTTGAGAGATACCACCGGAAAATCTCTATATTCCGGTCCAACCGTATATCAAGCGAGCATTCATTGCATTCTCTTCAATTTATTGATGAGGCCTAAATATAGTTTTCTTGGTTTTGAATATTATACCCTCTTTGATGATGATGATATTGTTGTTCTGCTTCCATGCTCCCGTCTCCAATTTATTAGGTGAATAATTTTTATGTTTATATTATCATCTATTTCTTGATTTTCCATTTGGATCAGTTTTGCAGTGATATTATGGTTGCTTTAATGTGAGACATATGGTCTTTGTAGGATTTTTAGTTACCTCAGTTTTATGCTCTTGTGGTATGTCTTTATGTAAGATTGAAGTTACAGTTAATTGAGAAGAAATTACAGCCCACGTTAATGAGGAAATGAGATTGATAATTATCATGTTCGAACTAAAGTTAATGCAAATCACATTGAAACTTTCTTTGAGCTATGTCTAAAATGATGCATTTGAATATACACCCTCAACAAGGGACAAAACGAAAAGGATAAATAAAAATTGTTTGAGGACGTATATGATTTGTTCAATCGATGAAATAGATTTGATTTATTAATTTAAATATAAGAATCAAATCTTATTATAATCTTAATACATACAGGGTAAAAAAGTCTATGCATAAAATACTACAAATTTCAAAAATTTGTCTAACATATAAAATAATACAAAATTACTAGTGAAACCCTATTAGGAAAGATATTATATCTCAAAATCATGACCATAAATATAATTGTGCTTGTATTTTAATCTTATGTATGTTGACCTTGAGATTGTATCACATGAAGATAATCTCTGTAATAGAAATTAGATACATTCATTTTTATGTCAATATCCTTTTATTTTTATTTAAATTAGCAAAAGCGATGTCTCCTTCAAGACATGGGTTAGAAATATTTGTGATTGATTGACACATCTAACTTCTAACTATTATTGCATAAGAAAGGAAAAAAAACATCCCATCGTCCTTTTTTTGAGAACAATTACTAGGTTTAGGAACTCTACGATTAGCTTACATTGTTATTTTTACTATTTCTTAATTGCGTCGATAAACATATATTTTATTGATTTATATCTCTCCTTATAATCTATTAAAACATTTCAAATATATAAAATGACATTACAATATTTCGTATATATGACAATTGTCGAGAGTAATCAATTTCAGTGAAAATTAGTTAAAACAAACAAATATGATCAATTTGATGCGACTTAGCCACCACTTCAATTTTTATTTTACTTTTTTGAAAATACTTCAATTATTTTCGTTTTTTCGAATACACAAATTAAACTTTCTAATAGCGCCTCTCATGTGTAGTCTAATCCTTTTTACTTTATTCCTATAAACGGCAACCGAATCACGCAGCTTAAAAAATAGCTCGCCTTCGCATTCGGCTGCGCCGAGCCGTTTTCATCAGTTCAGCTTAACTCGGAATCCATAAATTTCCGAAATTTTGAATAGGAATATAGAATCTAATTGTTGATAAATACATTTTCTTTTGTCGGAATATTTTAAGCGTTTGTTTCTTTTCCACAGCTTTTAGATATCGTTAAGGGTTATCTTTGTATTCTTTTCTAAGAAATTATTAAGTTCATACATGACCTCAAACCATCTCAAACCATAAATCATATCAATTCATAATTATTCACGCGTCAGATTAACTTTTCACACCACCCATAAATATCAATAATCATCAAACTATAAATCATACTATACCATAACTATTTATGGTTTCGCCACTTTTTTTAATTCATCTTTATTTTATATTAATATCTAATTTCATATATTTATATAAATTGTGATATTTTGAAAATTAAAATAAATGATCAAAATTTTGCAAATGACATAATCTAAATAAAAAATTTACAAAATTGAAATAAATAAAAAAATAACCACAAATCATACCTTAACTATTCATTGTCCCACCACAATTCCTATAAAGTATAGTGTGGAGCTAATTAATTATAATAGTTGCTAATTGATTTGGAATATAATTAACAAACAAATTACAATGATATGGGATATAAAATTAAAATAACTTAATAAAAAGACAATTCTCAGTAGATTGAATTTTTTATTAGATGGAATGTACAGCAAACTTAGGTGAACAAGGCATTTTGATTAATTATGTTCATCACCACAAAGTATGTTTACATTGGATTCGACTTATGTCTTATTTGATTAATGTTTAATTATAAAATAATATAACAAAGCAAAATATTGTAGAATGTAACTGTAATATAAAGACTTGTAACATATATCAGATAATTAAGGTATGATATTATAGAATGTAACTATAAAACAAATACTTGCATCCATATTGGAAAAATGAAGGTAAAACATTGTAGAATGTAAATATAAAAAAGAACTATCAAGTCATTTTTTTAAATATAGTCTTTTATAAATTCACATGCCCAACTTTAAATATAAGTCGTTGCAAAATTTTAGTATTAGTTTTTTTTTTAAATAGATTTTTATAAATAAAATAAAAATCGGCGGGTGCCTCACATGTGCGTGTCGTGCAAGCGACTGCACAATTGGTTCGTAGGAGCGAAGGCGGCGCATGTTTGCGGGCGGCTTGTACCTCGTCTTGGTTGGCAGCTATGGTACGCAGTCCGGCACCCCCTACAATACCGCCCCGCAACCCGCACGGTTGGTCTGGCTTAAAATTACACCCTGTGGTGGGTGCCCTTAAAAGTTATTTTCGCAAAAAGACGCACAGCCCCAAAAGTAAGAATAAAGTCTAGCCTTGGTTTTATTTTACAAAGCAATTTCATTTTAAATGAAAATCAAGCACTGCACCACATCCTTTACATATATTGTTCCTCAGAGAAAGATTCTTTTCCACATAATATGTTCTAAAAAAACATTATATATGTATACAACCGAAGTTCTCTATTGAGATTCAAGATTAATTACTCCGCGGAATTCTAAGTTAATATCACATAAAATAATGAAATTGATATACAAGGAGCAAAACAATTAAGAGTTGTCCTGACACGCGTTTAAAATTTGAAATACATATGTCATATGACAAAAACAATAATAATTTAAACATTTAAAATTAAAATTAGCGAAGCCTGATTCCCAATGCGTTGATATAATCGTATTAGTTGGTGTAAAGTAGTTTGGCATAAATTCTCCAAAGAAAGTTACTTTAATAACATCCTACTTTTAAGTAAATTATGTGCTTACAAAGGGAATAAAAATTCACATCAATTTTAACAAAAGAAAATCACTTTCACTTTAATGGGAAAGTATTTGAAACAAGACAGTGCGCCTCTTTTAGTAGCAAAAGATAAACTAATAATCTAATTGTGGGCATTAGAATTTAAAGAAAATAAAAGGTTTATGGACGTGTATGTGTATCTATAAACATGCATTCTACACAACAATTTGTTGTTTTCTTTCTTTTAATTGTTGTTTACTTTCACTCTCTTTGTTTTGCTATTAGTGGTTTATACGAATTTCATATATAGAATGAAAAAATTATATTTTGTATGTATAGTGGTATGATATACTAAAATTGATTAACTTTTTATATGTGAAAAATTCTAGACCATTTATAATGAGACAATCCAATAAAATATATAAGTCATTTATAGCACGACAAATGGAGTATTATTATTCCAAAAAGTAGTAAAACTATCAGATATTTTAATAACAATAACTTTTTATATAGTAGTAAATCAAAATATAGATTTTGTCACAACCTAGAACCAGTTGTAAAAATACGAAGTTAGAATTTTACTGAATATCACAGCGGTAAATACTTAGTTAGCATTAGTACAGTAATTAAAAGCGAGCGGAGGCGTAGCCGCTACAGGGTTTTGAGGCGGCTGGGTGGGTGACAAGTAGGAGGTGTCAATAATATCCTACGCCACTGTTGGTGGGGAGCTATGGAATCGTGTCCATGTGCGTAATGCGCCTATTTGGTGGTCAAGGTTGCACCTGTCTACCGTGCGCACTTGGCATCTGTGGGCCCCTTTCGCTTCCTTTTCAATGGCGTAGGATTAACGTGGCAAGTAACCGCAGCACGTTTGTTTTAAATATATGCACTCCCTCATTTTTAAAATACATATTATATTTCAAAATTTGAGAGAAAAATTATAATATATTTCTCATTTTATCTATATTTCATATTTGATATTTCTAGTAATTTGATAATTACATATCGACATCGTGTTAATTAGTAAGTTGAAATAGGTAAAATCTCATTTTCTTATTATTAATTCCTCTTAAAAATAATGGATATATATATATATATATATATATATACATACGTATTTTTTAAAGAAGTGGAAAATTTTTACTGTTTAGATTATGCAAATTACTAGAATTTTTTGCACAGCGAGTTTGATGTAAATTACTAGAAATTTAATGTTTAGTTACATATATTTTACCAATTATGCTATGACGATTTATTATTTAAATATATTTTTTTAATAACCAAATGTCCAAGTTTCATGTGATATATGGGTGGTGAGTGGTGACGGTGTCTTTAGATGCTACATTCAATCTACAGTAGGTTTTTACAATTTATTTGTAGTTTTGCGTGTGCATAATGATAATATTATATCTATAATTATGGTAAATATTATAGTCGGTTATGAATTGGACAGATTCAAATGCATTATTGGAAAGAAGATTGCGTTACAAGATCTACTTTTTCATGATAAATTATGCTCGCCAATATATTAATTGGTTACAAGTTTGATTGGTTACTAACCCCTACAAGGAATTTCCAATTCATATAAATTAAATTAGTTATTGGCATTAATAAGGTTTAATTGGTAATTAGCTACATAATTCCCACGGAGAAATTTTTTAAACAAATATATAAATAAAGCACTCATGTCAATTTCCATAAAAAAAAGGAAAAAAAAAAAACAGAAGTACAATTGTCAACTATGTAATATGTTGCTTTTACTATTCATGTCATGATTCCTATAAATTAAAATATCTGATTCAAATGTTTTGTGCTCTTTGACTTCCTTTTTTGATCTTCTATTTATCTCCACGTTGAGCTAAGATGAGAAGGAATTAAATTACTGCCGATCTTTTCATTATAAGGACTGGAATATTATGTCATGTAATTATTTACGGGTGCCTTTCGAATCTTTATTTTGCATTTTAATGTGTGTATGCACGTATAAATATTTAATGAAAAAGTAAAAACTAAAACATTATACAACACAAAAGATTTGGTGATACAGTTATGCTAACAAATAATTGATGAATATCATTGTCAAAATAAATGGCCATGTCCTATGTATTTACTTGGAGTGCTACGTTCATATATAAATATAGACAATATTAAAAAGTGGCATATTGATATATGTACAAATTTAGTTCAAGTAACAATATTAAGACAATTATAACACTTTCCTTTACAACAAATTTTGGATTCATGCCCATTTAGGTGCAATGTAATATCCCACTTTATGTAGTGGTTTAGTGGTTCCGCTTATGTGTGGTGAGTGCTATAATTGATATTATATATATAATACTTAAACGAAAATCTATGCTTAAAATAAAAACGAAGAATTATGTTCAGCCATTTGATCATAAATTTTTATGATGGATGCATCCTTATATATGTTTGAAAAATATGATTTAATTGTTAAAAAAATAGATAGATCACGGATGATTTACCATCTCCACAAATATTAGAATGTTCCTAAATGAATGATTTGAAATTTGTATATAGAATGATATATCCTCATTAAATAACTTATCTGCGGATTATTAATTATTTTTTTTCAAAAAAGGATCAAAAGAAGTTCCATGGTATTTCTCAAATTTAACTATGATCTGTAAATGCACCATAAACAATTCCTAAACACTGGCTTAATATTAATATGCTACAAAACCAGTTTATTTTATTGTTTAGAAAGAAAAACAAGTAATAGATTTGGATCGTAAGAAAGGTATTCCATCATGATTCACATGACAGATTTCAATTGATTGCACAGGAATTAATTATTTATATATATATTCGGTAATTACCCTTAATCATGATTATGCCACTATACTTTCTAACAAGATAATTGCCCTTCCAGTATCGTTGTTGGAAGGTTCCCAAAAAACTGAAACATTTTTATTATTATTATATTTTATTTTTATGTATTTTACATAATGGTTAAATTTTGTCAATTTCCAGATAAAAATATATATGCTTTCAAAAAGGGATAACATTTTTGTTCAAATTACGCTTTAATCTTGGGAATCCCACAAGTCAGGAATATGATGAGGTAAATACTTTTTCGACAAGTTAGTAAATTATATTTATCGATTAGTGCTGGTAATGAATCATTGCTAATTCTCACGATAGGTTCGGTAATACGTTTATTTTTACTTTTTATTATTATTATTTGAGAATGGAGAATAATGGAGTTTGATTCTTATTAAACCTCTGATATAAAACAAAAAGATTAACTGTTTGATATTCCAAAGTATTATTTGTGAATATTCTAATATATCGTAAATATAAAAGTCAATCTAATTCATGTTCGCTATTTAAGATACTATATGTTGCACTTAGGGATGTCAATCGGGCCAACCCGCTCGGGTTGTCGGGATATTCGGTGCGGGCT